>JASDQU010010864.1:354180-401294 GCA_032191745.1 Picea mariana | reverse complement strand
TTTGTGTTAGTCTTTTTTGATGATATACTAATCTATAGAAAGTCTTGGGAGGATCATGTGCGACATGTTGAAAAGGTGCTACAACTACTAAAGGAGCAACAACTATATGCAAAACCATCCAAATGTTTCTTTGGAGTGAAGGAGGTAGAGTATTTGGGTCATATTGTATCTCGTGAAGGTGTCAAGGTAGACCCTAAAAAGATTAAGTCCATGATGGACTGGCCGATTCCCAAAACATTGAAGAATCTTAGAGGATTTTTAGGTTTGACAGGTTACTACCGCAAGTTTGTTCGACACTATGGAATAATAGCAGCACCTTTAACGACACTAACTAAGAAGGATGCATTTTCATGGACTCTAAAGGCAACTAAAGCTTTTGAACAACTTAAAGAGGTGATGTGCAAAGCTCCTGTCTTGACCACTCTAGACTTCACAAAAACCTTTATTGTGGAATGTGATGCCTCAAGAAATGGAATTGGTGCTGTCCTAATGCAAGAAGGAAGGCCCCTAGCTTTTGAAAGTCGGCAACTCAAGGGAAAGGACTTACACAAACCCATTTATGAGAAGGAAATGATGGCAATACTACATACATTGAAGAAATGTTGTCCTTACCTAATAGGTAGGCACTTCAAGGTCAAAACAGATCATGATAGTCTTAAATACTTCTTGGAACAAAGACTATCTTCAGAAGAACAACAAAAATGGGTAACCAAGATATTGGGTTATGATTTTGAAATCATCTATAAAAAAGGGAAGCAAAATGTTGTGGCATATGCACTCTCAAGAAAGGATGAAGATGTTGAGGCCTTTCTCTGTGCTATCTTGATCATCCAAACCGATTTGATAATAGAAGCAAGGGATGAATGAAAGAATGAAGAAAAAGTGTGGACTCTCATTCAAAAGTTGCAGCAGGATTCCAGTGCATCAGATACATTTAGATGAAAAACTGATTCACTATGGTACAAAGATCGCTTATATTTGTGTAAGAACTCCTAGCTCAAACAAAAGGTACTATTGGAATTTCACACCTCTCTAGTAGGAGGGCACTCTGGATTTTTGAAAACATACCATAGATTCAAGAAGGATTTTGTTTGGGATGGCCTTAAAACTGATGTTCAAAGGTTTGTGGCAGAATGTTTGGTTTGCCAAAAAAATAAGGTGGAAACAATTAAGACCCCAGGTCTTTTACAACCATTAGCCATCCCAAGTCAGTGCTGGGAGGAGCTTTCCATGGATTTCATCACAGGGTTACCGAAGTCTGAAGGAAAGAGTGTCATCATGGTGATTGTTGATAGACTGACCAAGTACGCACACTTTTGTGCACTCTCTCATCCCTTCAAAGCTAGTACAGTTGCCACTGCATTCATGGAGACAGTTCAAAATCTACATGGCAGCCCAAAGATTATTGTAAGTGATATAGATCCCACCTTCACTGGACATTTTTGGACATAATTATTTTATTTTTTGGGTACTCAATTGGCTCATAGCCCATCCTATCATCCTCAATCTGATGGACAAACCAAGATAGTGAACAAATGTCTTGAAGGCTACCTTCATTGCTTTGTCTCTGACAAACAAAAACAATGGTTCAAATGGTTACCCTTGGCAGAATGGTGGTATAACACTTCCTTTCATACTGCAACAAAAATGACACCATTTATGGCACTCTATGGATACCACCCTCCTTCCATCACTTCTCTCTAAATGAAAAATATAAGGTTCAAGCAGTGGAAGATCACATCAAGCATCAACAACAAGTTCTCCAAATCTTAAAGGACAACCATACCATGGCACATAATCGCATGAAACAACACGCATATCAAAATTGTAGTGAAATAAGTTTTGAAGTAGGGGATTGGGTGTTTTTAAGACTACAACCATACAAATAGATGTCCCTCAAGAAATCCAAGAAGGATAATAAATTATCACCAAATTACTATGGCCCTTATAAGGTGTTGCAAAAGATGGGTACTATGGCATACAAATTGGAGTTTCCTGCATCTTCACGAGTACACCCAGTTTTCCATGTTTCATGATTAAAGAAGGTTATAGGCGACAAGATCCTAGTTCAAACTATATTGCCATAAATTGACGAGGAAGGAAAAATCATATTGGAGCCTGAAGCCATCACTGACACAAGAATTCACCAACTGAGGAATATATCCATTTCAGAGTATCTCATTAAATGGAGGAAACTACCGGCTGAAGATTCCACTTGGGAAGATGAGTCTTTTATATAGAAGCATCCAGAGTTACTCAAGCATTGCAGACAACACTTGTCTCAAGGGGAGGGGCATGTTAATCCCTAATATTGGCTCATTACCCCTTAATTGGGGCATATTACATTAGTAATGTTATTTTATTTATGTTGACTCTATTCCATTAGTTGTAATTATACCTCCTAGTCTCCTATATATACCAAGGAGACACTTTCATTTGGAGTCATCTGGTACTTGAACATTTATGTGGGGTAAAAGGAGGTTTCCCCCTCGAAGAGGCTTATTATCAGAAATTATCTCTTTTTCAAGGTGTTGAGTACTTATTTTGAGCTTTTTTTATGCTATATTGATATTTGGTTCTTAACACTATCAACGGTGCAAGTCTGTATCGTGCGAATAGAGTAGTTGAATTCGAACACAATGAGACTTCATTTGATTACTGGTCATTGAGGTATAGCATTAACAAATGCGAGACAACCCACCAATGATGAAAGTACTTGTCAAGGCACCGAGTACATTCAACAAGCGTGAATAAAGGTATTGAGTTAAAACACTTGAAGAATCCATTGAGTAGGGGACATTAATGTATTCCCAACTGTTGATGACGAGGGAACCTGCCACTGATGACTGCATCCCTCTAGGTACTCATATGACTTTAGATCTTGATTCTAGAATAGATGAGCTGAAGTCAATGGAATGAGACCCACTTAAAGGAGGGAATTAAGGTATCCCTCATCATTCAATGTGAGGTACAAGGAAACACTTGATGATTAGGAAGAACTCAGACGAACAAGATATGCATGAACCAATGACCATGTGCATCTCTCACGTGCACCAGATGCAAGTAGTACATGAAAGAGACCCTCTGAATAACAACCAATAATGAAAAATATCGATAGAGGTGAGGAAACCACTACTAATAGGGTTTAAAGGAATCCAAGACACTGCATGAATACCAATGTGCGAATAGATTTCTTGCTGTCGAAAACCACCTAGTCAGAAACCAATGAAGGGATGTCATCTTCTTGGTTCAAGGTCACCTACCAATGATGAAAGTAGGCCCAGGGTGAAAAGTAGGACAACAACTTCATGTTATTCTGAGATTCACTTGTAAAGGTGTTAGAAAAACAGAATCATGGAGCAATAAAATAAAACAAATGTGGAAACAAAACATAGAAGTTACCCAATACAATAGAGACACAGATTTACGTGGTTCACCCAGTGTGGGCTACGTCCACCAGAGAAATTGCCAGGTCCTTCCTTTATTATTATCCAACATATGAAGGGATACAACCTACAACAAACCTGCTGTAACTTCCTCTTGTTTCTCTCACAGTCTCCTATCTCAGAATACAATATTCGCCATCAACCATAGCCACAATACATTTCCCTCATAAAAGAGGGTTTCCTTCTAGGGAAAAAAACCCTAACATAATCTCTATTGTTAGATCTGCGACCTTATAATGAATGGTCCAGATTTACAATGAAATTACAATATACATTTACAAGGCAATTTTTCCTTCAGGGGCTTCACCCCCGAACCCTCGCTGGGGGCCCGCTTGCCCCCAGACCCCCCAGCCAGGGGGATAGCCCCCCCGGACCCCGCAGAGGGGGTACCCCCCCTTTGCACTCCCCCGCGTGGAAGAGTGTACATACTTCTGGGGTGTAAATACTTCATGGGGTATAAACATGACTGAAAGTAAAATACCTTTGAATCAGGAAGATAATCAGGCTCCACAACCAACAATCTCCCACTTGGAGACAAAGTTACTTACAACCATGACCAAGCCGTTCCAACTTTCTGGAAATGAGCAAAATATTAGAAGAGCCCTGACCTCATCATCAAAGTCCACTTTTACACAACTTAGTTGATTAGTAACCGTATTAAAATCATTCAAATGATCTGCAACAGACCCACCTTCCGACATCTTCATATTAAATAATCTCTTCATTAGAAATACCTTATTGGACGCTGAGGGTTTTTCATACAATTTGGCCAATGCGTTCATCAAACCCTTAATTGTCTTTTCTTTGGAAATATTGAAAGCCACCGACGCTGCTAGGCTCAGCCGTATCATTCCTAGAGCCATTCTGTGAAGAATCTCCCATTCTTCATCCTTCATAGCCACCAACTTCTTTGCTATTCCACCCAATGGTAGGAATATATCCTTCTGATATAAATAGTCTTCCATCTGCATCTTCCATAACTAGTAGTTTTGGCCGTTAAATTTCTCGACCCTAAACTTTCCATCTTCCGACATTGCTCCCACTCGAACCATGAACCCTCTTTTCCTGCGAGTTACCTTTTGCTCTGATACCAGTTGTTAGAAAAACAGGACCGTGGAGAAATAAAATAAAAAAAATGTGGAAATAAAACACAAAAGTTACATAATACAATAGAGACACATATTTATGTGGTTCACCCAGTGTGGGCTACGTCCACCAGAGAAATTGCCAGGTTCTTCCTTTATTATTATCCAACATATGAAGGGATACAACCTACAACAAACCCGCTGTAACTTACTCTTCTTTCTCTCACAATCTCCTATCTCAGAATACAATATTCGCCATCAACCATAGCTGCAATACATTTCCCTCATAAAAGAGGGTTGACTTCTAGGGCAAAAACCCTAACATAATCTCTATCGTTAGATCTGCGACCTTATAATGAACGGTCCATATTTACAATGAAATTACAATATACATTTACAAGGAAATTTTTCCTTCGGGGGCCCGCTTGCCCCTAGACCCCCCAGCCTGGGGGATAGCCCCCCCAGACCCCGCAGAGGGGGTACCCCCCCTCTGCACTCCCCCATGTGGAAGAGTGTACATACTTTTGGGTTGTAAATACTTCATGGGGTATAAACATGGCTGAAAGTAAAAGACCTCTGAATCAGGAAGATAACCAGGCTCCACAACCAACAAAAGGGATGAATGGCATTCAAATTAAATAATTCCGAGGAATGAATGACACAGGTTTGGACTTCCTTTGAACAAGAGCATGAGACAGATGGACAACTCAGGTAGCATAGACTCAAGATTGAACATTGACAAAAGTTTGTGATGCAGGAGGCATCGAAAAAATCTCCATAGGGACTGGAAGAATAAATAGTTGGAGGAGTAAACTATGAGCAACAAGTTTATCTTCCCAAGGCCATACTAAACCCAAATATTTGATGAATGGACTCAAAAATTTGTGCTCTGTTCAAAGGCGACAGGGCTACTGCCAATAGAAGATACTATTTTTTTTTTGTCTTTTTCTTATTATTAAGGTTTGAAAAAGAGGTAAAATAATGCTATGATACAAGAGAGAAAACGAGTGTCGCGAACAAACCAACTATTTCCATGCAGTGGAACATACCTATGCTCGATTCAAGGGAACACATGCGGGATATGGACACTTGGGGGGATGTTTCCTCTTGGGGTAAAGGGTCTCAAGCTGCAAAGAATATATGGAAGGCACTTCTTGGTGAATGTTGAGAATTGTTGGGGAAATAGGCTTATAATGAGAAATCCGAAGACAACATTAGGCTCAACAACGCGACAGGATAATGAAATGCAATTACAACTTGACATTAAGAAGAAAGTTCTAGTAGTGTGATTTTTTGTAGATTTAATCCCCTGGGACAGAAAAAGACTAATACAATACCAAGGTGAACTCCTCTAACCAATGGTTACTAGAGTATTCCTTTTTTGTAATTAGTCTATATGGTCTAGAAAAGGGTTAAAATTATCCCAAAATAGATGTCCTTTCAAAGCCATTTAACGAGTGCGAAAGAGACAAGCTCACTCGAAAATATTTTCATTTTTAAGGAGTCTGAAAAGAGCTTAACTAAGACTCTAGGATGTTTTTATGAGCAACATATAATGGAGGGAGTCCCATAGGTAGTGTTCAAAATGATATTGAGTAAGAAGAATTAGGTTCAAACGCAAAGTCGTAACATGACTATAAGGGATTCCCAGACCTATGGAGTATCTTCTGCATGGGCACCGGATGAAAATAAGTGTTCTAACTAGGGCCCCTATGTTTGGTAAGTCTCTACCACTTAATAACAACACTTCTAATAACAATGAGAAGGTTCCATGTCACTAAAAAATGGGTTCGTACCTAGGGCATATGAATCGTGGTCATAGGATGATGAAAAAATGAAAAGCAAGGTGAAGAGCTATCCTATATGCTAGTGATGATATATACCTTCCCGGGGTACAAACGGGATAAAGAATGCTTGAAATCCATTATATCATATAAAAACCACTTGAAACCAGGTCCTACACTTCATAATTAGTCCAAGTTTCAGAAATAGGAAATATAGGGTGAAAAATACACAAAGTGGGTAAATTTTTTCTACAAATAGTAAAAATAGTAAGAATAGTAAGTTTTACCATGCCATTTTTAGTTTTTTACCCACATAGTGCTTTTGAGGCCATTTCAACCATGATCCTCTAGTGACGATTCTAGGAGCTACGGTAAAATAAATTGGAAACCATCTAGACCAAGTAAGTGCCCATCTCGTGCTCTTCCATGTCAATGGTTTAAATTTTGGAATTGGTACTCATTTTTTGAGTTTTGGAGGATGTAAGGTAGGGAAATAAGTGTATGTGAGCTGTAGTTCATCAAGCCACGTACACGACTCAATGTACACAGTAAAATAAAATATTTCCCACATACATCGAGCCCTATATGTGACTGTTCAAATTGCTACCCTCGCATAAGTCTGTGGATTGGTTTTTTATGAAAAATAACTCAAAATTTTACTTTTCCTTTTTAGGATGGTGATTGAATGGAGAGAGAGGGAGCACGAGGATGTTGATGCCGTAGTGGAAGGTGATATGAGGGCCCAAAAATAATTGCACATATGTGGGATTTATAAAGTTTTGGGCCATAAAAGGAATGAGGGCATAATCAAGGTTGCTCCAAATGCTGATAAACTATTGGGATCCGAAGACCGAGGCCTTCAATATCAATGGGAAACCATTGAGAATTGAGGTGGAAGACATTTATTTCATTACATGCTTGTCTTGCTGAGGTGATATGGTAAACCTCAAGGCCCAAGGGGTTGGAGGTGGGAGGACTGTAGAAGAATACATCTCCACCTACTACGTCACATATATAGAGAAAGTGGGGAGCCAACTCCCTATTAGGGTGATTGAGAAACTAAGTTTTAATATTATTGTCCCAGTGATCACATAGATATTGTGATCGATATCGCTACATAAGGCATCAAGGCCACTTATGTTTTATTCTATGGAGTGTTTGAGACCCACAATTGATGATTGGAGAATCTCTCTATTGGCTAACATGAAGAGCCAATTTACTGACTACAAACTTCATAGGATGAGAAAATTTGGGTTTGCATCCATTTTGTGTATCTTTTTATTCTAGAGGGTTCCAACCCTTAGTCCTAGAGTAGAATTTCCTCAACACGATCTATGTGATCCAACCATGATCTGGTGGACTGAAGTGATGAGGTAGTTGGATGGTGGTAGGGTTCCAACCCCCTATAATGATGAGTTCTTTCACTGGGATCGTGACATGCCGTTTCCACGAGGATCTGCCATTTGGGAGATTGGTAAGAATTTTAATTTTTTTATATTTAATTTTTTGTGTTTTTTGATTTGATAAATGCAAAACAAAAATGAAAATATTTTTGGTATGGCATCATATATTAACGTTCGAATATATTATGTAGATGTAGGTCCACGACGACCATATGGATACCCATGACATCAATGTAGGGGCCAAGGGGAGGGTATGGCTGGTGGGGACACATAACGAGTTCTTCAGAATGTGTAGGGAAACCTATCACATCTGATGCACATGATTTCTATAGTCTAGGTCGAGGATCTGCCCGAGGCTATGCATAGGGAGGTTGTAGGTGTACCCCATGTGTGGGTGAGATTCGTTTGGCGTCTTGCTAACACTATAGTGTGGTACCATGATGGACACTCGGGACCTTAGGCTTAGATTCCATAGTCATTAAATGTACCGACCATATATGTATATTTTCTAGGGCTAAAAGCCCAATTTTGTATTATGATACCATATTTATGAACTTGATGAATGAAAAACAAAAACTTCTAGTCTTTGACTTTGCCTATATATTTTGCAATGGATGAATGTATAAATGTATGAATGTGTGTTTCCTTTACTTAGCTATGTGAAAAATTCCAATCTAAAATGTAATTAATGTATGCATCGGATACTTGATTAGAACTTCAAGGGACATGATTATAAGAAATGAAATCAAAATATTGTTCCAAAATTCGTACCTGAAGGAATAATCAGAGTAGTGTAGGATCCTTGACCTGGTACCTACCATTCAACTGAGACACAACTAACTGGGAATCCAGGAGAACCTATAAAGATTGAACACCATGTGGAATGGTGTCACATAATAACTTTATAACAACACTATACTCAACCACATTGTTCATCGATGTCCCTAGACAAATGCCTCCTGAAGACACCAACTATCCCTCAGGAGAATAGATAACCCAAGAGGCAGAAGCTATGTTCCGAGTATGACGAATGGAACCATATTTGAATCCTAAGAACACCAATAATTCCATTGACATCTTCCAACCAAGGGGAAACTCAATAGAAAATACATCGACGCAAGAGAATAAAAAAAAGAAAAATATATACACTAAAGTACAATAATATACAAAGCTCGTGCTCGAGCTGGAGGGCTCAAGCATAATACTTTTTGAGATAGATCCCATTTATGGGCTCCTTCACCACATTCCCTTCATAATCCTCTAACTCATAGGCTCCTTTTTCAAGGACACGTTGCACAATATAAGGACTGTGCCACATGGGATTGAATTTTCGTGCCCCTAGCGGTTCTTTAGCTTGGTCATAAAGAAGGACAAAGTCACCCTCAACGTACTATTGGGATAGACAAATTTATCATACTGGACCTTAACACGTCACTTATTCACCTTGATATCTAGTGTGGCATCTCGTCACCACTCATCAAGTTTCTCCAAGTGTATAAGGAATTCTTCGAGATTAGTCATGTTAGGTAGGAGATCAAATGCTAACTTAAGAGAAGGAATCTCACATTCAATGGGAGAACCGACTCCATTCCGCGGACTAATTGGAATGGTGAAAACCAAGTGGAAGTATTTACTGCTATTCGGTATGCCCATAGAGTAGGGTATAACATCACGTGCCAGATAGATTTACTCTTCTTGACAATTTTTTTCAACATAGATTTCAAAGATTTATTCATAGCCTCTATTTGGCCATTTTTCCGGCGATAATATCATGATGAATTATATTTATTGAACCCTAGTTTTGATGCCAACTCTGCCATCATCTTGTTATGAAAGTGATTTCCATGGTCAATGAAAATATCCTTTGGAATTCCAAATCGAGCTATGATTTGATTGAATTCAAAGTGTGTTGCAGTCTCACCATCAGATGTAATTATAGGCATGGCGTCGACCCACTTGGTCAAATAGTCCACGACCATGATAATGTGATGGTGCCCCCCAGCTGAGGTTGGGTTGCAATCCATGAAATACACCCCCACTTGGTGAAGGACCAATGGTAATGATTGGGTTAAGAAGGGCAGGGTGAAAGTGCATCTTATGAGTGAACACCTAGAAATGGTGATACTTCTTGACCACTTCTATGCAATCTTTAAAAATTGATATCCAAAAATAACTAGTTTGCAATATTTTTTGGGTTGTCGCAAGCCTAGATAAATGACCACCACATGCCCCACTATGATATTCATTGAGTATGAATTCAACTTCTTCATGATTCAAACAATGATGTAGAATAGAATCCACCCCTCGACGATACAAAGTGTCATTGATAATGAGGTAGTTTTTGGCTTGATGGCGTACACGTCGTCGGTCGTCCCTCGAAAGATGTTGAGGAAGCTTCAGTGTTTGAAGATATATCAGAATGTCTCCATAATAGGGGTCTGAAGATAATATAATAAAAATTTTCTCATCAAAAAATGATTCATTGAAAATGGTATCCTCATCTTGCCTAGGGAAGTTTGACATTAATTCCGCAAAGACTAGTGATTTCTTAGATTTTGCGGAGACAAAATTGAGATCAAACTCCTGCAAATTCACAATCCATTTATCGTATTCCCCCCCCTATGATACACCTTTTCAGGACGTATTGAAATGGATTGACATCGGATACCACAATAGTCTTGCGAGGTAAGATATAATGGCACAATATCTGGATCGCATGCACGACTGCTAAGGCTAGCTTCTCTACGTGAGAGTACTTGAGTTCAAGACCGATTAGATTTCAACTAAGATAATATATAACGTGATCATGGAGCTCATCATCCTCTTGAATGAGAACCATACCAACCATCCCTTCGGACATGGCTATATAAAGAAGGAAATATCTTCTATAGTCTGGAGGACTAAGCAGAGGTGCCGATACTAGGGCTCTCTTAAGGGCATCAAAGTATTCCTGGGCTCACTCATCCCATATAAACAGAGTATCCTTTTTCAAGAGACACACAAAACCATTCATTATGTTGGCATAGTTGGCTATAAAGCAACACAAGAAGTTAGCTTTCCCTTGTAAACCTTGTAACTAACAATTATTGTGTGAGGGAGGCGACTGAAGTATTGCCTCTACCTTCATTGGGTATACCATGATCCCTTGCTTAGAAAATATAAATCCCAAAAGGCATCCTGACCTGACGCATAAGACACATTTATGAGGGTTTAATCAAGTACTATATTGATTTCATCTTTCAAACACTAGCTAAAGATGAACCATATGATCAACCCTCTTGTGAGAGTGAGAACTGAGGTCATTCGGATAAGCCTTGATTATTAGTTTGAGATCATGGAACATGAAGGTCATATCACACTGAAAAGTCACTCCGACATTTTTAAGGCTGAAAGGAATTTTAAGGTATGAAAATGTGCCGAAAGGACAAATGAACACCGTCTTATGCTAATCCTTGGGTTTAATTTCAATCTGACTGTAACCTGAAAATACATCCATAAAAGAAAATGTTGGAGTTACTTCAACACACCTATGATTTATTTTTCCTAAGGTTTTTCCTTGTTTATTATTCATAATTAGTCATTATACAGTCTCCTATATTTTAGGGGATAATATTATCCACTATTCCACCTGGAGAATATTCTGTTTCAGTTGACACTTCAGTTTGACTAGTTGAGTTGAGTTTAGATGCTGCATTGGTTTTGTCACCATGGAACATTGGGATCATCACCATGATCATGTGCACTTTCCTTGGTATCATCACCAGACTGGTGCATTACCCTTGATTCCTTAATCTACTCCTCACTACACTCTGTTCAATCAATTAACTGAATACTAGTTGACTAGTTAACTCAACTAGGTGGCAGTTCACTCCCGTAACTGCCTGATAGACTAGACTAGGTGGCAGTTCACTCCCGCAACTGCTGGTGTGTGGCCAAATCACTCTATACCACCAATATGGCTTATTAGTTACTCATGTATCCTATATCTATTGTAAATTATTCACTCTTTGAGAGTGGAATACGATTAATGAGAATTATTTCATTCTTTCTCTCCTTCTCCTTCTTTCTCCAATTCTCTCTGCAAATGTGTGTATTATTGTTTAGATAGATATATTATGTGCAGGTTCAACACATTTACATGGTATCATATCTGACAGACTGCTAAGAAAAAGCTACACCAAATTATTTTTGCAGGTACTGAAGATTGAAGAACACACAAAGATGGAATCTATGTTTTACTCATCGACAATAATTCTCACGCCTCATAACTATTTGGAATGGAAGCCAAAAATTCTGCTTCATCTCAGATGTAGAGGATTGTACCAAATAACTATGGAAACAGAATTAGAGCTTGATTCCGCCGATGAGAAAAATGACTTTCTCAATAGACAAGATATGGCCATAAGAAGTATCTGCACGTCTGTTTCTCCCGAACTTTTCCATCAAGTATATGAAGAATCACAAGAATCAACTCCAAATGAATTATGGACTAGATTGGAGGTTGTATTTGGGAATAAATAATATTGTAAATATATCATGCAGGAGGTTGAATAGATAGAGCCAAAAGAGAAGCCATCAGAAGATCAAGCCTCTTATTATGAAGAGTCTTCTACAAAAGTATTTGCACAAATTTGTATTCCATTAATTGAAGATTATGTCTACTCCATTTCAGATTTGTTTTCTGAAATTCATGTGGAAGATATATCGAATGCATCTCAAGGGTCACATGCAAACATTTTTCTATGTGCAATGCATGCATCTCAGGAGACAAAAAGGAGGTCACACACATCAGATTCAATTCGGGTATTTTCTGAGCAAAAAATTTAGAAAAAAATTGGATATTTGAATTCCTCTCAGGAAGAATATACAATTTCAAAAAACAAATCATCCGAAAAGGAGTCCGGAAAGTGAATTTATGATCATTTTAAAATCAACAAAATTTCAGCGTTTTTCCGGAAACGACCACAGGGTTTTCAAAGTTTCATCCAAACTTTATTTGGATATTATCCATTATAAGAAGAGAAAGTGGATATGTGTGGACATATCAATGGTGCATCTACTTCATCAGATCTGTGAAGACATCTACATCTTCAACAAAATCTTCAATGAGCACAAACTTGCACAATTGCAAGGTCTTCTTGGAGTGAAGGACATGGTTGCTTAACAACTGATTTTTGTTCCTTCTCATTTTTTTTATGCATTGTAATTTGAGGGGGGGTTTTTCCCATGAGGGTTTCCCTCTTTCCTCGTTTATTTCATTGTATCTTTTGTATTTGGGTACCTAACATGGCCTCGTTGCCAGGACCCATTCTTTATTTTCACAATAGTGATGTTCAGGGGGGGTGTTGGAGTTACTTCAACACACCTATGATTTATTTTTCCTAATGTTTTTTCTTGTTTATTAGTCATAATTAGTCATTATCCAGTCTCCTATATTTTAGGGAAGAATATTCCACCTGGAGAATATTCTGTTTTAGTTGACACTTCAGTTTGATTAGTTGAGTTGAGTTTAGATGCTGCATTGGTTTTGTCACCATGCAACATTGGGATCATCACCATGATAATGTGCATTTGCCTTGGTATCATCACCAGAATGGCGCATTACCCTTGATTCCTTAATCTACTCCTCACTACACTCTATTCAGTGAGTTAACTGAATACTAGTTAACTCAACTAGGTGGCAGTTCACTCTCGTAACTGCTTGAGAGACTAGACTAGGTGGTAGTTCACTCCCGTAACTGCTGGTGTGTGTCCAGATCACTCTAGAACATCACTATGGCTCATTATTTACTCATGTATCCTATATCCATTGTAAATTATTCACTCTTTTAGTGTGGAATATGATTAATGAGAATTATTTCATTCTTTCTCTCCTTCTTCTTCTTTCTCCAATTGTCTCTGCAAATGTGTGTATTATTGTTTAGCTAGATATATTCTATGCATGTTCAACACATTTACATAAAATAATTCTCTCCCCGCACACTCATCAATGATTTGGTCAATAAATGTTGTAGGGAAATTATCTTTAGGAAATGATTTATTCAGATCCCTGAAATCCATACACACACAGATGGTTCCTTGCTTCTTATTCACATGAATGGGATTGGATACCCATTCAGTCAATGGAACTTGGTAGATGAAGCCGACATTAAGTAGCTTCTCCAACTATGCCTTAATGGGAAGATGCTTTCTGGGATTCACAACTCTAATCCATTGTTGAACTAGCTTAGCATTCATATAAGTTTTGATTTCATTTTCGACAATACTAGGTTCTATCCCTAGAATTTATTCATATGACCAAGGAAATATGTCTCTGAATTCCTTAAAAATATTGGTGTAAATATGAATTTCTTTAGGAGAACAATCCACACCGATGTAAACATTCTCAACCTTGCCATAGGTTCGACAGATGTTGATCCCAATGCTAGGAGATATATTCACCAGGTTCCCTTCAAGATATATGTCATGCTTATCCAATGGGACCATGATGTTACCAACAATATCGCTCATGGTGGACCTAAAATCATCTCATTCGATCCTTTCAAGCTCCGGGAGGAAATAATATCTGTGGTGAAGGTCCTCCCAAGGCCTTTCAGGACCAGTCATGGCCTCTAAGATCGCTTCGTCTGAAGGCAAAGTACTATCAAGGAAATCATGTGGAATAGACAAGTTAATGAACCATATGGTATCTAAGATAGGATTCACCTCTTGCATCCGTGAAGAGGGAGGATCCATGTTTGTAGCGGCTTCCAGGACAGCTTGATATGCAATCTCGATTGCAGGCAATGACATTTCCATTCTGATGTGTGAATGACCTTCATACAACACAACCAAAGAAGGTAGAGTGAATGGGTCATCGAAATATGAAGTACGGAATGAGACCAACCTTAATGACGATGAGGATTCATCATAAATGATATTAATATATGAGATTAGTGTTGAGGAATTAAACATTCCCATCAAGGAAGGATACATTCCAACACCAATGTTATTAGTTTCCTTTTGAGAATTCTTGAAAATGGGGACCGAGGGTCCCACCGATGTAGAAGAACTGGAGTGCGTGAAAGATAACTGGTCGATCATCACAACCTTCCCCTCATGAGGAAAGAATAAAACATCAAATACTGATGACATGACAACTGCCATATCATAAGTCTAGTTACGCCCTAGTAAAAGATTGTAGTCAAGGGGTGAATTAACCACCTCGACCTCTAATGCCACAATTTTACCTCCTAACTCGACTTGGATAGCATGGAGGATACCACGGGGTATCAAATGTAGCTAACATATTCATAGACTGAGAAAATTGGGGAGAACCAATGGCTTTCCAAAAATATAGAGACATCACATATTTCTAAGCACCTTCTTCGATGACAATACGCTTAAAAGTTCTATTCATACATTCCACATGGATTTTTAAATCCACATAGTAAAGTAGGCAAGGTTGGGCATCCATGACATCAAACTTGATAACTTTCGAGCCACTTGGGTCAAGATGCCCCAACACAGATAACAAGGCATTCCTCTATGTTGGGAACGTCTAGAGTACCTCCAAAGATAACACTGCACATGACGTTTAGACCAAATCCTCGACAATCGAGTAATTCTTGGGGGCTCTGGCATTGGTATTATGAGAAGAGCACTTAAGAACTCCTTTTAGAATGCGAGGCATAGGGTTAGACTTATCGATATGCAAAGGTGTTTCCAGAGGGGTAGGATCTATACCCAAAGTAGGTTGTAGAGGAATACAATCATGAGTCCTAGTGGCTATGCTAATATCAGATCGAACTATATTCACACATTGATGGGGACCGTCATGTGCTGGGGGATTTTGACCTCCACCCAATGCATTTTTGGTGTTTGAGGTGCTTGAGGCCATATTTTGATTATGCATAAACAAATTAGTTAGCACATCAGACTGCTTCTCTATAAGTCTCTAGGATTCCTTTATATTAGGGAAAAAATGGGTAAGGTGATCCTCTTTACACAACTTACATGGAAACTTCACCTTCCACTTTTCTTTCTTGCCCTCACCAACATTGTTATCAGACTTGTTGTTATTCTGTTTGTTCTTTTTATTGTTATTATTGTTATTATTCCCACCCTTGTGATTATTATTTCTACTTTTCCTCCTATTCCCTCTGGGATGTTGGCTATCCTTCGAGTTCGTCGATTACATGGAATGTACCATTGACGACTAGGTGGGAGGAGACAAAGCTATAGCTTGTCCCATTGCAGATTGGTTGAGAGAGTTTTTTTTCATCTGATTCGTCACCTGGTCTGCAGACTTGGAATTTTCTGAGCCTATAATGCCATCGACATGAGGCCCAAGATTTTATCTTGGATCATTACTCGACTGTGGTGCATCGGGAATAATTTCATAAGGTATCCCAGATTGAGCGTATATAATATCTAATTGCTGGGATTTAAATATGGCCTGTTCCTTAGTCATTACCCTAGATGTAGATACATCCTTTGAAATGTACAAAAATAGGGACTTAAGGAACCACTCCAATAGAAACACTAGAGGAATGTTATCTTTAATCAACCACTTTCTTCTACTCCATTCTTGAATGTGATCAGAGATGTGGGTGGCTTTGTCTCGACAGAAAGTGGATAAAATATCGGTACCATCGTTGTAATGAACTAGTAGTTGAGAAAAACTAAGGCCAACTCATGAAAGGTTCAGTACATGCCCCCTGGTAACTCAATGTACCATTTCATAGCAACCCCCCAAAGGGTGCGTTGAAATAGTCTCAAACAAACCGAGTCATCATTGAGAGAGTTTGACGAGCACCATAAGTTAAAAGTAGTAACATGATCACCTGGATCATTACCACTCTTACCCTCAGATTCCAGAATATCCTAGGGAAGCTTGGCAGGGATAGGGGGCCATGTCAAATCATGACACACAGGATCGTTCATTAATCTCGACAGATTTGGAAAATTCAATGTGGCAAGAAAAGGGAGCCTTGGTTGCGGTGCTTGAGACCATGCTCCTAGGAAAGACTGACTTTGAGAGATTTTGGGTCATGGAGGGTTCTGGTAAACAGAATGGCCCTACCCGATAAGATAATATCCCTCTCTTAAGTGATTCATGAAAGGCTATAAATGCATCATCACTTATGGGACCACTTGCGAGGAAAAATTGGGTACGATATGGGTTACCCATGTGAGGATATACATTGCCCCCTGATGAAGGAAGTCGATACAAGGGGTTTCCCATGTGAGCATATACACCACCCCTCGACGAAGGAACTCCATATGAGGGGTTTCCCATGTGAGGATATACACTTCCCCCTGATGTAATACTAGAGGTGGGAGGAGGATTTTCCATAATAAAATCATTCGAAGGAACATGCATTGTGGACGAAGGATAGACAGATGAGATATATGAAGTAGAAACAACGCCCATTTTCCCATTCCATCCTAGAAAATTATAAATCAGATTGGGTCCAGAGAAAGGAGGGTTCCAACCTCCCATCGCAAGAAACGATTGAGGGATATGACCCCCACTGAACGAGAAAGGATTATAAGGAGGCGATGTGCCCCTAGGCCCAAAACTAGTAATGATGTTAGATTTTGGAATGTAGGATGACATGTGCAGAGTTATATTTTTCATACCAAAAGAAAACGGATTAGAGGCTAGAGGCATCAACTAAACACTGTAACTAGGAATCCCCGTTGAAAAGGTACCAGGGGGAATGGATACCGATGCTGACAAAGTCATACCATTCAAGAATATAAAATGATTCGTCCCCATGGACTGAGCTGCACTCATGGACTGGGTAGCACTAATGAGGGAGTCCGTGAAATCCAAGTAAGCGATAATGAGGGAGTTGTGGGGACTCCACTAACCATAGCAGAGGTTGGAGTTGAATCAGTACTCATATCTAAATCAATAATCATGATGGGATGATTGTGAGCCTACGTGACTGATATGTATGTACCATGTTTATTAACTCTATTCCTTTTATGAGGTGGTTTCAGTATTAGACCAAGCTATGGTAATTGATTCAAGAGACAAAAAGATTGGTGGGGAGGTTGGTATCACTCCACAATGACTAAAAAATCATGGTACAATGCAAAATCCTAAGGACAACTAATATACAAAGAGAACACTCCTAAATAAAACTAGAGGCCAATGCACACAAACAAGAGAGAGAGTTTGAAAAGGGGCCTCCTGAACTAAAGAAGGTATGCCTCTCCCAAGAGGGGATTGAGAGTCCCGAACAATAAAGAGGAGGTAACATAATCGGTTATAAGGAACCTCGTGGGCTTCATAGTGAAATCGATCATACCCCTCCAAAGAGAAGATCCTCCATAAAGTTCGTGTTTTGTCTGATCCCTATCTGACTAAGGATACATGTAGATACCTAGGATAAGAAACTAAGGTCACTGTGGTATAACCAATGCTCAGGCGAACAATCATAAGTCAGGTCCACCGTATGGGTAGGGTAGATAATCCCGAATCTCAAGAAGCACCAAGGTACTCCAAGAACCCCCAGATACGAATAGAACCTCAGAAATATCTCCGATGCTAGGAGTTTATTAGAGGGATATCTCTGCAACCAACTTCGCACAACCTCATTCTTAACTCTGGTTTTAGTAGAGTCTCCTATGAACACCAATTATAAGATGGATTTCATCACTCCTTGGATAGACATCTATGTTGAGTTTTGTAGCCTTGGAGAAATTTACTCACAAAATCCTATTCTAAGGCCCTAAATCATAAAATTGTTTGTGTACCCTAAAAGGTAAAATATTTCTAATCAATTTTAATTATTTAGCATTAATTTTAGTGGCTTCTGTTTACTCAAGAGGTGCGGTCGTGAAAATCGTGGTGTTATGACTCAACATATGAAAGAAATGCATGTAAAAACACTGATAAGTACTAGTCTTTGTTTTTCAAAAGAAATGGCATGTTTCTAAATGCTATGCACAAGATGTAGTCTCTTCAATTTCAATGACAATGCAATCTTTCCTAAAATTCCAAAAACGAATGTAATCAAGAAAAAAATGCAAATACTTCAAATGAAATGAATTTTTTTTGTATTTTCAATATAGGAAAATGCAAATGCAAAAACCAAAATACTAACTTCTCAGAAAGACCCCACTGCAAGCACATGAAGACAAGCTAAGGAGGACACCAAGAAGCTACTACTCATACCTAAATGAAAGGACTAGAAATATGTGAGAAAAAATAACAAGAAACATGTTTTCCAAAAAATTTAACAATAACATATTCCTATCACTCTGCAAGCACTCAATTGACAAAACATAACCCAAGAAAACTCATCAACACTAAGAACCCACCCAACAAACACCACACTGAACCTAAAAGGATCAAAAAAATATGTACGCGACTGTTCTGGGAACATAATCATATGTACATTCCCTAAACACGAACAACCTGTGTATGTATGCGACTGTTCAAGGAAAACCCGTGTATGCCAAGAAAAACAATGACTAGGTAGTAATTAAGCCATGTAACTCAGATATACAACAATGTAGAGGCTGTTAAGCTACATACGACACAAAAACTTAGAAAAAAATAGAGCAATTAAAGAGAAAAATCACCAACCAACCCCAAAAAGGATAATTCCCCACTGGATTCACTAATTCTGTTATGAGGAATAAATCTCTATGGCTTAGGGTAGGACCACAACACATAGAACAACACCAAGAAATCAACTCAAATCCCAAATATACTAGATAAATGGAAATGCCAACAAAGGGAAGGCTAGAAGCCTACCTTGTTCAGACGTTCACAAAATACCACCGTTGAGCTCACAATCCAATGCTTGATACCGATAACTTGTCCTCAACATCCAATATGCACAAGCATATGGAAAATGTATGAAATGATAGATATAAACTAGCATAATCCATTAACACGTAAATAAAATTTACACATGGAAAATAATATAAACATTCACAACATATAATTGGAAGAGAAAACAATATTTCTATTACTATATAATCAACAAGAGTACATAGGTGACAACCTTTTGTATCAACAATTCGTTGAAACCGAGAAACTAAGTCCCTCCACCTGGGCCTTCACCACTTCAATCCTCTACAAGGCAAGCTCACAATTTCTAGGAGTAATTGGTTTCCTCCTTCACAGGATAGGGAGAGCTTGGGAGATAAACATAAGAAGAGTTCAGAATTAAATGACTAAGGGATGCAGACTCAAGGATGTAATATGAGGCAAAATTTCTCGAGACTATACTTGCTCTCTTCTTTTTTTCTCTCCTTCAAGGCTTGTATATAGCTCAATTTATAGCCTCTAAAGGGAATTGAAGGGTTGAATCAGAGTGTTTCCAGCATATGAAAGGCCAAGGGTTATGGATCCCGTGACTTGGCATGGAAAATCTATTTTTTTTTTTTTTTTTTAATTTTGATCACAAAACCCAATGTATGCAGGTTGTAATGGAGAAACTTGCATTTATGTAAGTTGTATAACTGTAGCCCGTGTATATGCACATAAAAATAAATTTTTGACTTTTGAATGAGAAAAATGGGGAAACTGAGTCTGTAGAGGGAAAGGGTAGGCCACCAAAGCATGATGCATAGGGTGTGGAAACAATTGCTATAACAAGAGGAGAGCAAAGTTTGTTGAGGAAACCTTAGTTTGGTAGGCCCCTGCGGGTTAGAACACTAGTGTCCCACGAGGCACCCCCGCATGACATGATGTCTTAGTCCTGTGAGGACAAGACAATTTAGGGGGAAATTCTATTACCATGTCCCTGAAGACAAAATATAACTTACAGGTCAACATTTCAGTGTTTCAGGTCAGCTACAAAGATACTGGTATGTTTGTACTTGTTGTGAAGATTATGCTTGATTATGATGTGGTGAATGTTTGAGGCATACTTGTCATATTGATGAGGGTTTGACAGAAGATTGAGGTACATCTTGGGTACATGACTGAGTAAGGTATTCTTGTATATCTAGTTCATCATATGGCATGGTTGTTATGGTTCATATCTTTGAGATGATTGTTCATGATTTAGGTATACACTTGATGTATGGTGGCATATGCATGAAGGAAATGCATTCGTTATTCATTGATGATATGATATAGGTTTATACGTGATTGATGCTATGGTATATGGTACATTTTGTATTCATGTTTGAAATATGGTACATGATTGGCTACTTATCATTGATGTTGTAGTTGGTATATATAATTGTTCATGATTGATGCATACATGTTGGTACACGATTGATGGATGATATGGTTTAGGTTTTGGTATAACACAGGTTGATGGTATAGGTTACAGGTTTATTTGACAGTGGTAGTGACAATGAAAATTGGTCTACATTTATATTTTAGGGTGGTAGTATGGGGCAAGTAAAGGGGGCTGTAGCCTCCTTCTGGTTGGCGCCAAAGAACATAGGGAGTTGGAGCTTCCTTTAGGTTGGAGCCCAAAAATTAAGGGGTTCTAGCCTCCTTCTGGTTAGAGCCAAAGAATTTAGGGAGTTGTAGCTTCCTTTAGGTTGGATATTGTAAATAGGGGGTCGTAGTCTCCTTCCAGTTGCAACTAGAGAATTGATAAGTTTCTTCTTCCAATGAATGTATTCTTTTGATATATAAGAAAAACATTCCATGGTTTTCTCCCATTTGGGTTTCCATGTAAATTTTGGTGTACTATGTTTTTGTGGATGTCTTTTATGCTCTGTTGATTTATATGCTAATGATATATTGATGATATCCTGCCGATGATTTTAATGATTACATATTGTGGTTAAAAGTGATAATAAAGTGATCATACTGATTTACCCCCCCCCTTCTCAGTATTCCAAAAATTGGTATTAGAGTAGGTCCTTCAAGAAACAATTTAACCACTAGAAGGAGATCATGGAATACACTAAGATTGGAGCACCAAGGTTTGATGGAAAAAAATATACCTTTTGGAGTAAAAGGATGCAAACATTTTTATAGGCACAAGGATTCGATGTTTGGAAGTCAATAGTAGATGAATATGAAACACCAACCACTCCTCCAACCAAAAAAATTGGAAATAAACTCAACAAAAAAAAACTCAAAAGCTAAAGGCACCATTCTGAGCAGTCTGGATGATTCAGTATTTGTAAAAGTTATGCATTGCAAGACCACAAAGGATATTTGGGATAGACTTCAAAATATTTATGAATGAGACACCAAAGTCAAGGGAGCTAAGCTTCAAACCCTTAGAGCTAATTTTGAGCAATTGAAGATGAAGGAAGATGAAGACATTGCATCCTACTTTGTACGCATTGATGAAATAGTGAACACTATTATAGGATTGGGAGAAGAAGTTTATGATTCAATGGTCATTCAAAAGGTTCTAAGATCTCTACCTATAAGATTTGATCCTAAGATATCATCCTTGGAAGAAAGAACATATCTTGACAGTTTGAGCATGGGTGAGCTACATGGAATATTCACATCTTATGAAATGAGAATAGAACAAGACAACTCAGTCATGAAGGAAGCAATGTTTAAATCATCCAAGTAGATGAAGAATAAAAACAAGAAAAATTCAAAACCATATTGCAGCTGCAACGATGAATCAGAGGAAGATGAAGAAATGGAAAACTTCATAAGGAAGTTAAAAAGAGGAACCGACAAGTAAAAAGGTATGCCTCCATTGAAATGTTTAATTATGATGGTATTGGTCATTTTGCTAAGAATAAAGGTAGCGACGAAGAAGAATATTCTAAGAAGAAAAATAAAAATCAAAAGGGAGACAAGAGAAGGAAAAAAAATAAAACCTTCAATAAAAGTTTCTATTCAAAGGAAGAAAATTCTTCATCAGACGAGGATGATGATAATGACAATGATTCAGAAATAATACTCTTCATGGTAGTAGAAGATGATGATTCTGAAGAAGAAGGTGAAGTCGATCTCAGAGAAGAATTAATCAGTGCTTTAGAAGAACTAGAGAAAGAAAGAAATAAAATCAAGTCACCCAAGGTAGAGTTAAAGAAGAAAGAAGGATCTCAAAATTCCAACTTAGAAGAAATAGAGCAGATAGTCACGAAGTTAAAAATCCAGGTAGAAGAAGAAAAAAGGATTGACGAAACACTTAGAAATCAATTGGAATATAAGGAGAAGATAATTAAAGGCTTGGAAGCAGAAATAGTCACCTTAAGAAAATATATCCAGAAGAAAGATATGCAATAGAATAGCACCAAAATTTTGGATGAGATCATCAATAGTCGAAGGCCATACTACGACATGTTTGGACTAGGGTACAACCAGATGCAGACCATTAAAGGTTCAAGCTCTAAGACGAAAGAACATGAATCGAAACAAAGAAGCTATGCGGAAAATGTCAGAGGTCCAAGAAGAACCCAAGAAGAAAATCACAAAGGAACTATACCACCTAGAAGATTCATAACATAGAATCAACATTCAGAAACATCTCAAGAAGAAGAAGGCTTCAGAAGAGAAACACCATTTAGAAGATCCCCTACATCCAGGTATCAAACTATTTTTCTTGGTTTATGTTATTCTTGCAACAATTTTGGTCACAAAGATGCAAACTGTAGAGCACATGCCAAGAACATAAGAAACTATGAAGGATACTCAAATAAAAATTATCCAAGAAGGCCTAATGAAACACAAAACATAAAATATAACAGTTTTGGATCATTGAGTAATGAAGTGGAATGTTACAAATGCAAAAACTTTAGACACATGGCCAAATATTATAGTCTGAATGTTCCTCCAAAGGAACCAAAGAAGAATATGAACAATCATAAACAATATCCACAAAGGATATGGACAATTAAACAAGATCAATTCAACACTGAAGAATGCTCGCTTGCTGTACAAGTGCAACACAATAAAAGTGGATGGTACATTGACAATGATTGTTCGAAGCATATGATAGATTTTGACACTAAAGAAGGAACAATATGGATCAATTTCATTTGGAAATGATAACTCAACCAGAATCATAGGTAGAGGCACAATCAAGCTTGGAAGCAAAAATTCCAAGGCCGAAAATGTTCTACTGGTCAAATATATGAAGCACAATATTCTAAGTGTTAGTTGAATGTGTGATCAAGGATACAAACTTTTGTTTGACTCAAAAAAAGTGAGATAAGAAAAGAAGGATCAAGAAAACTTGTGGCTACAACTAGAAGAACCCCAAACAACATATATGTCCTGAATGATATTGGAAAGGAAATATGTTTCTTAGGAAAGGAAAGAAAAATTTGGCTCTAGAACAGAAGAATGGGTTACGTGAACTTCGATAACATTATCAAAATCAACAAAAAGGAAGCAATGAAAGAGATGCCTGAGATCTCAAAGCCAACAAATACTCTATGTGAGCATTGTCTACAAGGAAAACAAACCATGACCAATTTAAAATAAAAAAGTACTCAAAAACAAAACCATTGGAGATTGTGCACATTGATCTATGTGAACCTATAAGAACAAAGGGATTAAATGATGATCAATACTTTATGTTACTGGTTGATGACTATACAAGAATGGTTGCAGTTTTCTTTCTTAGAAAGAAGTCAGAGGCATTCAAACACTTAAATATATACAAAGAGATGGTTGAGACCAAGAAGGATATGAAAATAAAGTGTTTGAGATTAGAAAATGGATGATATTTTACATCAAAGGAATTCATGGATTTCTCTGGTGAACATGGAATAAAGAGACAGTTCTAGGAAACTAGGACACCTCGGCAAAATGGAGTGGTCAAAAGGAAGAACAAACCAATATAGGAAATGGATAGAACCATGTTGAAAGATTCCAAGTTGAGTGACATATTTTGGGCACAACTAGCTTATATATTAATTCACATCATAAATAGAGGAGTGCTCATAATTAACAGTGATAAGACTCCCTATGAGATATGGAAAGGAAGACCAACAAATGTGAAACATTTCAATGTATTTGGAAGCAAATTTTATATCAAAAGAGAATATGACATGCTTGGAAAGTTTGAATCTCGAGTTGACAAAGGAATACTAGTTGGGTATTCAAGAAAAAGCAAAGAATATAAATGCTTTAGCCCAAGAATCAACAAAATTGTGGGAAGAATCAATGTAATGATTGGCGAGACATATGTACGGAAGGAAACAAAAGGAAGCAAAGACTTAGAAGAGTAGGACGAGGAGGAGGATCTAAAAGAAGAATAAGTAGAAGATGAAGCAGAAGAAGAAGAGAAACCATAAGCAGAACAAGAAGAAGATGAGAAACAAATACCTCCTAAGACACCTAGATGACGAGTAGAGAAAAATCATCCACCAGAATAGATTATTGGGAATAAAGATGCCAGAGTTGAAACTCAAAGAAAAATAGTTTCATTAGAATAACAACACCTAACATTTTTATCCACAATTGAACCAACCATTTTTGAAGAATCTATCAAGGATGAACACTGGATCAAGGCTATGGATGAAGAATTGAATCAGATAGAGAAGACTGACACATGGGAATTGGTTCCAAGATCGAAGAACAAAAATTTTATAGGTACAAAGTGGTTCTTCCGAAACAAGCTGAACAAGGATGGATAGGTAACCAGAAACAAAGAAAGGTTAGTTTGCAAGGGATACACTCAGATCAAAGGTATATATTTTGAAGAAACCTTTTCCCCAGTTTCTAGGATGGAAGCTATTATATTGATCTTATCCTATGCATGTTCTAAAAGAATCAAGGTGTACTAGTTGAATGTAAAATCAACCTTTTTGAACGGAGAGTTAGAAGAAGAAGTCTCCATCGAACAACCTGAAAGGTTTCTACTATCAAAAAATGAATATTATGTCTGCAGGTTGAAGAAAGAACCGTATGGACTTAAACAGGCCCCTAGAGCATGGTATTCAAGACTAGACAAGTATCTACAACATGAAGGATTTAGGAAGGGAAATGCCAACAACAATCTCTACATAAAAGTGGATCGATACAATATATTGATATTTGAAGTTTATGTAGATGACATCATATTCATAAGTGATGATGACAAGATGAGTTAGAAGTTTACCAGTGATATGCAGAATGAGTTCGAAATGTCTTTGCTTGGTGAGTTGAATTTATTTTTGGGATTACAGATATGTCAGATTGATAAAGGTATTTTCATCTCCTAGACCAAGTATATGAAAGAAATGTTAAAGACATTTGGAATGGAATATTACAAACTCGTGAGTACTCCTATGCAGACCAATTGCAATTTAAGAAAGGATGATGATTCTAAGAATGTAGATCAGAGACTCTACAGATCAATGATTGGAAACTTACTCTATGTGACAACTTCAATATTAGATGTGATGCAAGTAGTGGGACAAGTTGCGAGATTTCAATTAGCACCGAAAGAAACACATATTATGGTAGAAAATAGAATATTTAGATATCTCAAAGCAACATAATATTTTGGATTATGGTATGCTTCCATTGAAATCATATGGAAAACTTCACAAGGAAGTTAAAAAGAGGAACCGACAAGTACAAAGGTATGCTTACATTGAAATGTTTAATTATGATGGTATTGGTCATTTTTCTTCTAAATGTCCTTATGCTAAGAATAAAGGTAGCGATGAAGAATAATATTCTAATAAGAAAAATAAAAATCAAAAGGCAGACAAGAGAAGGAAAAAAAATAAAACCTTCAAGAAAAGTTTATATTCAAAGGAAGACAATTATTCATCAGACGAGGATGATGATAATGACAATGATTCAAAAATAATACTCTTCATGGTAGTAGAAGATGATGATTTTGAATATTCTGAATAAGAAGGTGAATTCAATCTCAGAGAAGAATTAATCAGTGCCTTAGAAGAACCGGGAAAAGAAAGAAATAAAATCAAGTCACTCAAGGTAGAGTTAAATAAGAAAGAAGGATCTCAAAATTTCAACTTAGAAGAAATCGAGCAGATAGTCACGAAGTTAAAAATCCAGGTAGAAGAAGAAAAAAGGATTGAAGAAACACTTAGAAATCAATTGGAATATAAGGATAAGATAATTAAAGGATTGGAAGGAGGCATAGTCACCTTAAGAAAATATATCCAGAAGAAAGATATGCAGCAAAATAACACCAAAATCTTGGATGAGATCATCAATAGTCGAAGGCCAAACTACAACATGTTTGGAATAGGTCACAACCATATGCCTACCAATAAAGGTTCAAGCTCTAAGACGGAAGAACATAAATCGAAACAAAGAAGCTATGCAAAAACTGTTAGAGGTCCAAGAAGAACCAAAGAAGAAAATCACAGAGGAACTAGACCACCTAGAAGATTCATAACATAGAATCAACATTCAAAAACATCTCAAGAAGAAGAAGGCTTCATAAGAGTAACACCATTTATAAGATCCCCTACATCTAGGTATCAAACTATATTTCTTGGTTTATGTTATTCTTTCAACAATTTTGGTCACAAAGATGCAAACTGTAAAGCACATGCCAAGAACATAAGAAAATATGAAGGATACTCAAATAAAAATTATCCAAGAAGGCCTAATGAAACACAAAACATAAAATATAACAGTTTTTGATCATTGATTAATGAAGTGGAATGTTACAAATGCAACAAATTTGGACACATGGCCAAATATTGTAGTCTGAATGTTACTCCAAAGGAACCAAAGAAGAATATGAACAATCATAAATAAGATCCACACATGATATGGACAATAAAGCAGGATCAATTCAACACTAAAGAATGCTCGCTTTCTCTACAAGTGCAACACAATAAAAGTGGATGGTACATTGACAATGATTGTTTGAAGCATATGATAGATTCTGATACTAAAGAAGGAATGAGATGGATCAATTTCATTTGGAAATGATAACTCAACCAGAATCATAGGTAGAGGCACAATCAAGCTTGGAAGCAAAAATTCCAAGGCCGAAAATGTTCTACTGGTCAGAGATATGAAGCACAATCTTCTAAGTGTCAGTGGAATGCGTGATCAAGGATACAAACTTTTTTTTGACTCAGAAAAATGTGAGAGAAGAAAAGAAGGATCAAGAAAACTTGTGGCTACAACTAGAAGAACCCCAAACAACATATATGTCTTGAATGAGATTGGAAAGGAAAACAAAAGTTGGCTCTATAACAAAAGAATGGGTCACATGAACTTCGATAACATTATCAAAATAAAAAAAAAGGAAGTAGTGGAAGAGATGTCTGAGATCTCAAAGCCAACAAATACTCTATGTGAGTATTGTCTACAAGGAAAACAAACCATGACCAAGTTCAAATAAAAAAGTACTCCACAATAAAACTATTGGATATTGTGCACATTGATGTATGTGAACCTACAAGAACAAAGGGATTAAATGATGAGCAATACTTTATGTTACTGGTTTATGACTATACAAGAATGGATGTAGTTTGCTTTCTTAGAAATAATATAGAGGCATTCAAACACTTAAAGGTATACAAAGAGATGGTTGAGACTGAGAAGGATATGAAAATCAAGTGTTTGAGATTAGAAAATGGAGGATATTTTACATCAAAGGAATTCATGGATTTCTCTGGCGAACATGGAATAAAGAGATAGTTCTAGGAAACTAAGACACCTCGACAAAATGGAGTGGTCAAAAGGAAGAACAAAACAATATAGGAAATGGATAGAACCATGTTGAAAGATTCCAAGTTGAGTGACATATTTTGGGAAAAACTAGCTTATACATCAATTCACATCATAAATAGAGGAATGTTCAGAATTAATAGTGATAAGACTCCCTATGAGATATGGAAAGGAAGACCGACAAATGTGAAACATTTCAATGTATTTGGAAGCAAATTTTATATCAAAAGAGAATATGACATGCTTGGAAAGTTGGAATCTCGAGTTGAGAAAGGAATACTAGTTGGGTATTCAAGAAAAAGCAAAGTATATAATATCTTCATCCCAAGACTCAAAAAAATCGTGGGAAGAATCAATGTAATGATTTATGAGACATATGTATGGAAGGACACAAAAGGAAGATAAGACTTATAAGAGTAGGACAACGAGGAAGATCTAAAATAATAAGAAGTAGAAGATGAAGTAGAAAAAGAAGAGCAACCATAAGCAGAACAAGAAGAAGATGAGCAACAAATACCTCCTAAGACACCTAGACGACTAGTAGAGAAAAATCATCCACCATAATAGATTATTGGGAATAAAGATGCAGGAGTTGAAACTCGAAGAAGAATAATTTCATTAGAACAACAACACCTGACATTGTTATCCACAGTTGAACAAAGAAGTTTTGAAGAATCTAGTAAGGATGAACACCGGATCAAGGCTATGGATGAAGAATTGAATTAGATAAAGAAGAATGACACATGGGAATTGGTTCCAAGGCCAAAGAACAAAACATTTATAGGTACAAAGTGGTTCTTCCGAATTAAGCTGAATGAGGATGGATAGGTAATCAAAAACAAATCAAGGTTAGTTTGCAAGGGATACAGTCAGATCAAAGGTATATATTTTGAAGAAACCTTTTCCCCAGTTTCCAAGATGGAATCTATTAGATTGATCTTATCCTATGCATGTTCTAAAAGCATCAAGGTGTACCAGATGAATGTAAAACAACCTTTCTAAACGGAGAGTTAGAAGAAGAAGTCTACATTGAACAACATGAAGGGTTTCTACTATTAGAAAATGAATATTATGTCTGCAGGTTGAAGAAAGAACCGTATGGACTTAAATAGGCCCCTAGAGCATGGTATTCAAGATTGAACAAGTATCTACAACATCAAGGATTTAGGAAGGGCAATGCCAACAACAATCTCTACATAAAATTGGGTTGATACAATATATTGATAATTAAAGTTTATGTAGATGACATCATCTTCATAAGTGATGATGACAAGATGAGTTAGAAGTTTACCAGTGATATGCAGAATGAGTTTGAAATGTCTTTGCTTGGTGAGTTGAATTTATTTTTGGGATTACAGATATGTCATCTTGATAAAGGTATTTTCATCTCCCAGACCAAGTATATAAAAGAAATGTTAAAGAAGTTTGGAATGGAATATTACAAACCCATGAGTACTCCTATGCATACCAATTGCAATTTAAGAAAGGATGATGATTCTAAGAATGCAGATCAGAGACTCTATAGATCAATGATTGGCAACTTACTCTATGTGACAACTTCAATATCATATGTAATGCAAGTAGTGGGAAAAGTTGCAAGATTTCAAGTAGCACCGAAAGAAACACATATTATGGTAGTAAATAGAATATTTAGATATCTCAAAGAAACATAAGATTTTGGATTATGGTATCCGAAAGGGAATGATCTATCTATCTTTTTTCATCTTGGGAATGATCTATCTCAAATCCATGTATGTCCAACACTCTGTCCAATCATCGTATTCCTTGGTAGCACAATCCATATCTAGCAGTGCCACACAAATACATGAAAACCCTCTTTATTGCTGTCCAATGCTCCTTTTCTGGTTTTGACATATACCTACTCAAAACTTGCACTTCATGTGCAATGTTCAGTCTAGTATAGACCATTTCATACATAAAACTGCCAACTTCACTTGCATATGGAACACGAGACATGTCCTCCTCTTCCCGTGTCTCGGGACACTAATCCACAGATAAATTTACACCTACAGGACTAGGGACCCTAACCAGTTTACATTCCTACATATTAAACCTCTACAATATTGTCTCGACATATTTTCTCCGATTTAACCAAAGTTTCATGTTTTTATGATCTCTTTTAATTTCCATGCCCAAAATGAAATTTGCAGCACTAAAATCCTTCAAGACGAATTTAGAGGACAATTGATTTTTCACATCCTCGATAATCTCCTTGTTGTTTCCTATCAACAACATGTCATCCACATACAATACCAAATAAATCAAATGATCACCAATTAATTTAAAATACACACAATGATCCTCTTTGCTTCTTTTGAAGCCAAGTCCGAGCATATAAGTATCAAATTTTTGATACCACATCCTTAGTGATTGTTTTAAACCATACACAGACTTTTTCATCTTGCATACCTGTTGACGGGTGTTTTTGACACACCATCAACGGGAAGGGAAGATCCGGTCCGGGGTTGTCTATTTAACCCAAGCCGTTTGGAATAATCTACCCTGACGGGTTTTATGGCTTCGTTAGCCAACTAGGATTCTAAAATAACTAAAATATGTGAACTAAATATATGTACAATTCTATGAATCGACACATTAATTACAATTGCTTAACTAACAATGGTATTATATACAATAGATATATACAATTACAAGTTTTAAGTAAAGCCTTGTGAAAATAATTGTTTTCACCCAATGGATAAAACAAGATGAAAAATAAACAAAACTATACTAATAATATACTTATACAACTAATAACAAAGAGTGAATAAGATTGAAAATGATATGACGATAATGGACAAAGCATTCAACCTTTAAATGATGCAATCATTATTCATTCACAAATAAACAAATTGAATAAATAATAAACTAACTAACCTTACACTGATCAGCAGTACTAAGTTAGATTCGTCTCTCTGTATTTGTATAAGCTCCTCTTAACCAGTGTCAAGTGTAAACCTATGAAAAAATCAAGCATAATACTTCCCGAAGAAATTCAAAGAAGTCGTTTATATTCCAGAGCGAGTTTATGATGACAGAAAGACAAATAAATTTGATCTCATGTGACTATAAAATGTCCAATAACTAAAAGTGAAATAAACTCCAACCCTCAACAAGTGGCATTATCAACTATCCAACATTAGACGTAAACTCAAAATGTATCAATAGATGATCGACCATAGATATTAAAGGAACCAAAATATAATGAACCATATAAATGAAAACATAACATGAAAAATTATATGCAGAACAGTCTAAAGCTAGTTCAATACAAATAAAGTTTTATATTCAAAAATTATATGAGAAACAATATTAACATTGCACAGTCTATAAAAGGACAAAAGCCAAAGATTAAACTGGATCCCATATAGTTTCAGTATAATAAGTTCATCATAAGGTCCAAAAGGAATTTTATTTGGGATAATAGACTCTTAAAGATTGGAAAAATTAATACATAAATGATAGCAATTAACCATGTATTGATAAAACAAACAAAAGCTAATTTAAATCAATGCATAATCAATTACTCAAAGAATATGAAGATATTATAATGAAAACAAAACCATTTTACTCACAGGACAAAATCCATTAAGCAACTTGGAATTCCATATCCTTCTTCGAAAATACTGGTCCATTCTCCCAAAGATTCCAACCATCCGTTACTCCATTTGAAAAGAAAAAAATTTACAAAAAAAATAATATACAAAAAATAAAGGATAAAAATCCACCTTTCAATTTCCTGGATCCTCTTGGGCTCTAAACTTTCTCATATATTTATGCCATGAATGAACAGTGTGGGTGTCACTAATAATTTCCGCCACCTGGAATTTTCCTCGTAAAGAGACAATAGTATCTCTCAAATCGTACATTTGTTTTGGAAAAATCTCACGAGTAAGATAAATGGGTCCATTTTGTAGATGGGTTTTCAACCGTTTCTTCATATTCCTCACGGTTTGTCTGCAATCAGTTTCGCAAAATCGTGTGTCTGTTCTTGAACACATTTCCAAATCTTATCTGTTGTTGCTCATCAATTATTTGCAACAATCCAATATTATTTTTGGATCAATTATCTTGAACGTATTTAGATAATAAAATCAAGCCATGATCATATCTGTACTAAATAACTGATAATAGAAACCTGTGAAATAAAAATAAACCAAATTAATAACCTAAAAATTATGAATAAAACAAAATCTAGAACAATAAAATTAAAATGAATTTAAACTAACTATCAGTTCTAAACAAATATTGTTTATATTTTCCTTTCAAATATGATCTTAAGATTCTATAAGCTTTAAGTTGATGGAGAGGAGAAAAATATTAATTTTGGGTTTTCACAAAATCAAACAAATGATAGATAATTTATTTTATTTTATTTTATAATTTTTTAAATTTTATTTTGAAATGACATGCAAACTGACAAAATAATTTAATTAATTAAACCTACCAAATGATTTTGTGAAAATTATTTCTAATGAGCAAAAGACGAAAACATAATCATAATTCAAATGAAAGTAAACAATTAATAAAAATTAATGTTTTTCATTTATATTAAGATTTCTATGTTCGTCTCTCCCTCATTCAAATTTGATCAAATGTGAACAAATGTCATAGAAAAGATGTGTCGCAATAAATGTTCTTCCTGTAAAATCATTGTTATTAATCCATGTCTTCAACCAAGCTATTCTCAAAATAGATAAATTCAATAAGGAAGAGGTAATAACAAAATCCCAAATTATGAAGCTCGTCCATCAACTTCAAAACTCTGTGGAAAGAAAAATGAAAAGGCATTTGAATTTCATGAAATTCAAAACAAACAAAGGAAAAGAATATAAACTCAAACCAACCTTGAAACAAAGCAAACCAATATCAATCTAATCAAGTCAAAGGAAAAAAAACCGAAGAATCCAAGTAAAATTTCGAGGGACCCTAGCTTTTGATTAAAAATAAAGAAGGGGGTTGTTGGGGCCCAACAAATGGTGACTCACTGGGCGAAGCAGTTATCTCTGACCTATTAAACTTTCATCGCAGCGAGGAAGAATAAGACTTGGATATAATTTTAAGTTGCTTTGAAACAAATCCAATTTAATATTACACAATATTAAGATTAGCTCAGATTTATAGAAAAATATGAGAAAAGAAGAAAATAATGCTTTTACAGAGGATTATAACCTGAAGTTGTGTTTTAATCAAAGAGTCACGATGTTTATAAAAGGACTTCAATACCATTGACAGAGCCACTGCTGCCAGCAGGCATCCATAGCCTCGACAGGGATGTCATTTAACCCACTCAAATGCTTTAATCCCATCCAATAGTTGTATCCACATGATGTATACTTCCATAAAAGTTAATTTAAAATCATATAGATGCTACCTCTCAACTCGACATTGCTTCATTTCCAGCAGGCCTATTTAGTACCTTGACGAAGTTGTCTTGGTATCATGTGTGCATTTACCCGCTGCCAGTGAGCCTGTTTAGTACCCCGACGGGTTTACACACACTTCCCACACTTAAGTGATTCCAACCCTCTTATGCTACTTCTAAATAATAATACAATTATAGATTTATTGATGACAAAGAGAGTGGTGTGACACTGGAGGTTAATTGCAATACAGGGGAAGAGTTGTTAATTTTTTTTTATTTGATTTCAAAATTGGAAGTTTTATCATGGCTTAGAGATTTTAGATTTCGGTTAAGAAATCATCTAGAGAATGGGGAAGCACTTAAAAGTGATATTTTAAGAACAAGGATAGTGTAAAAAGTATAAGGATAATCGTAATTCCCAAAGATCTTGACACATTTAAGGGGTAATACTCTGACAAAGACCGTTTAGGATTTCATAGTACTGAACTGACTTACAAATCAATTATCTGAGCTAAACCTTAACATCAGAAATTATTTGAACTGTTTCAAATTTCTTTTAAAAACATAATTCTTGAAATGAATGCTTCCTTCGACAATCACTCTTTGATTAGAAATATATTTATTCAAAAATACAGACAAGAAGAAAGTTCAATCAAAGAAAGCAAAAAAAAACACAAACACACAACAAACTGAATCATATTTTATTAATGGGATTCAAAATTAGAAGTATATCAAAACAAACAAAATCAAAATAGAAAAATCTCACATTTAAAAAGATATTGACCAAAAACAAAACCAGGCCAACCTCTCATAGAGAAAGAGGATCAAAAGGAAGAACACCACAATTCAGAGTTTTGCATATAGGAAGGTTCCTTTCTTAAGATAATGATGCATGCTACATCATTTTGACCAAGCTTATAATTAAAAGTCACAGAAAAATCCTTAACCAGGATGAGTGTAATTACGTAAAGTGGTAAACTATGTTTGTTAGGGTAAAACTAAGATCAAATCCCTAATCTCTTTATTAATTCTTCATAATATCTGAAGTCATTGCATGATGCTGCCAAGTTTTGAAAATGAAACATTTAATCAAGACAACTGTGAAAAGGAAAAATAAAGGAATTGAAAGAAGACTTCCCTGACAACATTCAGATGATGGTTTTCTTTTCATAATCACGTGGCTTCATAACTACATTATTCAAAATAAAAAAAGTAAAAAGGAAAAAAAAACCCAAAAGGACTCTATTCCTACACCCACTCTAACTTCTACATAGATAAAAACTGCCAAGTAAAATCGTATTTTTAGTGCAGCCACAAGAGCATATTCAATCCTGCAAGGCATAGAAAGTCGAAAATCAGAATAAAAGAATGTAGTATTTGCAGATACAAAAGAAATATGTCATGCTTACCTCCTACATATTCATTTAAAAACAAATCAAGCATGACCTTACCATTCTTTTGAAACTTCTTGATGTATGAATCCTCTATCCATTCTGCAATCTTGTTGTGATATGGGTCATAATGGCATGGAAGAATGTAAGAAAGTTTGGAAAACTTGTCAATATTATGGGGACCTGAAAAAAACATCAGCTAAGGCCGAAGTGCCCCATCCTCTTGACAATTCTCCAAGTGTTCATCAATTTCTTCACATGGAGGACCTACAAAAATCATGTCATGCTTACCTCCTAGAAATTTAGGTAGAAACAAAGAAAGAACAACTTTATCTTTACTATAAAGATTTTTTACTTATGAATCCTCAAGACATTCTAAAATCCTATCATAAAAATTAGGATGAAAACTATGACTTCGACGAACTAGATCTGTCAATGGGGAACACATCATAAGAGGATTCATAACATCAATTGGATTATTGGTTTGAACACTTCCTTTGATAAGATGGATCATTTCAAAACACGAAGCATAATCATTAAAATTCAAACTATCCAAAGAATGAATATGCAATTTAGAATATTTGATCTCCACAAGAATGAGTGCATTGTCTTTTTCAAAAATAAATCGTGTAAAATCATCTTGCAACATATATTTTTCCATGCAAGTGATGAAAGTGAAAGAGCGTCAAATCCGACTTCAAAATGTTATGTTCATAATTAATTTCACCAAATCTTGGCATATCGAAAATATCTGATTGTGATGGAAAAGAGTAAGATACCGTGGGTAAAGTATCATATCCACCAGAATCTAAGAAGAGATCAGGATATAAAGAGTAAAAGGAATCATAAATGAGCACATGAAAATAATCTCTTGAGCTATGATATTTAACAATGGTATTCTCAAGACATTCCTCTTCACTTTCCTTAAAACTTTCACTCTGTTTTGGTGATAAATCCTTCAACATAACATGATCATCTAAATTTGCCTCATGTATGATAGACAATTCAAAACTTTCATGACAAACATCTAATCTTTCCTGTGGATAAGGTATGATTTGTGGATGAAGGTTTAAGGTTTATTGTTCCACAATGGTCGAGGACTAAATATACAATGATTCAGAGGAAAAACCAGTTTGATTGTCAGTAAGAACCATTTCAATATATTTTACCTCCCTTTCTTGTTCAAAATTTTCGGATGGATTCCTCATCCTGCAAACAAAATTCTTCTCGCAATTGATTGATATGATTTGTAATTGATTCATCATTTGCGATTGAAAATGGTTGGATGAAAATGGCATAAACATCAGAGAGGAGATTTAGTATAAATGACATGTCATCAAGTTGAAACTTACAGAGAACGTGATGGATGCTTGTTAACAATACCTCTGGAGATGAATTGTCATTGATTAGTAGAGCCTGGAATTTCTCACATAATTGATTGTAATCATATATTTCAAAAGAATCTAAAAATTCCTCTACAAATTGAAATCAATCAATAATGTGATATGCTGGACAAGACTCAAACCAATGTTTAATCCGATCCCTAAAAGTAAAAGCGAACAATCTGCATAAAACCTTTAAATCAGGAATATCATGCTTGATGCATTTACACCAAAACTTGTTAAGATGGTCTTTTGCAGATACATCCCCCCCACCATCAAAGGTGAGTTTGGACAAGCCGGAGTCTGTCTCATTTGAAATATCAGGTAATGAGAAGTGGAAACAATGTTCCAACACAGTGATTTGGGAAGGAGCCATGAAAAATTAATAAATTGAAGAAATTGACACCAAATAGTTAGCTTGTCATCCAACCTGCCTTCTAGTGCATTATAAGATGACACAGAAGAAGAATTTATAAATATAGAATTATGACAGGCTGAGGGGTGAAACATTTAATCATTAAATTTACCTCGACACTCCTTCTAGCGCCATTTGTTGACAGACATTATTGACACACCATCAATGGGAAGGGAAGATCCGGTCCGGGGTTGTCTATTTAAACCAAGCCGTTTGGAATAATCTACCCTGATGAGTTTTATGGCTTCGTTATCCAACTAGGATTCTAAAATAATTAAAAGAGGTGAACTAAATATATGTACAATTCTATCAATCGACACATGAATTACAATTGCTTAACTAACAATGTTATTATATTACAATAGATATATACAATTACAAGGTTTAAGTAAAGCCTTGTGAAAATAATTGTTTTCACCCAATGGACAAAACAAGATGAAAAATAAGCAAAACTATACTAATACTATAATTAACAAACTAATAACAATGAGTGAATAAGATTGAAAATGATATGACGATAATGGAGAAAGCATTCAATGTTTAAATGATGCAATCATTATTTATTCGCAAATCAACAAATTGAATAAATAATAAACTAACTAACCTTACACTGATTAGCAGTACTAAGCTAGATTCGTCTCTTTGTATTTGTATAAGCTCCTCTTAACCCGTGTCAAGTGTAAACCTATGAAAAAATCAAGCATAATAGTTCCCAAAGCAACTCAAAGAAGTCTTTTATATTCTGGAGCGAGTTTATGATGATAGAAAGACAAATAAATTTTATCTCATGTGACTTTAAAATGTCTAATAGCTAAAAGTGAAATAAAATCCAACCCTTAGCAAGTGGTATTATCAACTATCGAACATTAGACATAAACTCAAAACGTATCAATACATGATCAACCACAGATATTAAAGGAACCAAAATATAATGAACCATATAAATGAAAACATAACATGAAAAATTATATGCAGAACAATCTAAAGCTAGTTCAATACAAATAAAGTTTCATATTAAAAAATTATATAAGAAACACTATTCAAATCGCTGGGCGGAGGGGGTTCCCTTGTCCCACAAACAAGGGGGTCTCATACACCAATTTGGTGTGGCTTGGCCGTGACCTTAAAAAATAGATTATTATTATTATTATTAACATTGCACAGTCTACAAAAGGACAAAAGCTAAAGATTAAACTGTATCCCATATAGTTTCAGTATAATAAGTTCATCATAAGGTCCAAAAGGAATTTTATTTGGGATAATAGACTCTTAAAGATTGAAAAAAATAATACATAAATGATAGCAATTAGCCATGTATTGATAAAATAGACTAAAGCTAATTTAAATCAATGCATAATCAATTACTCAAAGAATATGAAGATATTATAATGAAAACAAAACCATTTTACTCACATGACAAAATCCATTAAGCAACCTGGAATTCCATATTCTTCTTCGAAAATACTGGTCCATTCTCCCAAAGATTCCAACCATCTGTTACTCCATTTAAAAAGAAAAAAGTTTACAAAAGAAACAATATACAAAAAATAAAGGACAAAAATCCTCCTCTCAATTTCCTGTATCCTCTTCGGCTCTGGAATTTCTCATATATTTATGCCATGAATGAAGAGTCTGGGCGTCACTAATAATTTCCGCCACCTGAAATTTTCCTCGTAAAGAGACAACACTATATTTCAAATCGTGCATCTGTTTGGGAAAAATATCATGATTAAGATAAATGGGTCCATTTTGCAGATGGGTTTTCAACCGTTTCTTCAGATTCCCCAGGGTTTGTCTGAAATCCGTCCCACAAAATCGTGTCTTTTCTTGAACGCATTTCCAAATCTTATCTGTTGTTGCTCATAAATTATTTGCAGCAATCCAATATTATTTTTGGATCAATTATCTTGAACATATTTATATAATAAAATCAAGCCATGATCAGATCCGTACCAAATAACAGATAATAGAAACCCGTGAAACAAAAAGAAAACAAATTAATAACCTAAAAATTATGAATAAAACAAAATCTAGAACAATAAAATTAAAATGAATTTAAACTAACTATTAGTTCAAAACAAATATTGTTTATATTTTCCTTTCAAATATGATCTTAAAATTATAGAAGCTTCAAGTTGATGGAGATGAGACAAATATTAATTTTGGGTTTTCACAAAATCAAACAAATGATAGATAATTCTTTGATTTTTATTTATTTTTCTTTTTATTTTGAAATGAGATGCAAAATGACAAAATAATTTAATTAATTAAACCTACCAAATGATTTTGGGAAAATGATTGCTACTGAGCAAAATACAAAAACATAATAATAATTCAAACGAAAGTAAACAATTGATAAAAAATAATGTTTTCGTTTAAATTAAGATTTCTATGTTCGTCTCTCCCTCATTCACATTTGATCAAATGTGAATAAATGTCATAGAAAAGATGTGTCGCAATAAACGTTCTTCCTGTAAAATCATTGTTATTAATCCATGTCTTCAACCAATCCATTCTCACAATAGATAAATTCAATAAGGAAAAGGTAATAACAAACTCCAAAATGATGAAGCTCGTCCATCAACATCAAAACTCTGTAGAAAGAAAAATGAGAAGGCATTTGAATTTCATGAAATTCAAAAAAAACAAAATAAAAGAATATAAACTCGAACCAACCTCGAAACAAAGCAAACTGATACCAATCCAATCAAGTCAAACGAAAAAAAAACCCGAATAATCCAAGTAAAATTTCGAGGGACCCTAGATTTTGATTAAAAATAAAGAAGGGGGTTGTTGGGGCCCAACAAATGGCGACTCACTGGGCGAAGCAGTTATCTATGACCTATTAAAACTTCATCACAGGGAAGAAGAATAAGACTTGGATATAATTTTAAGCTGCTTTGAAACAAATCCATTTTAATATTACACAATATTAAGATTAGCTCAGATTTATAGAAAAATATGAGAAAATAAAAGAATGATTTTAAAGAGGATTATATCCTAAAGTTGTGTTTTAATCAAAGAGTCACGATGTTGATAAAATGACTTCAATAACATTGACAGAGACACTGCTGCCAGCATATGTCCATAGCCTTGACATGAATTCCATTTAACCCACTCAAATGATTTAATCCCATCCAATAGTTGTATCCACATGATGTATACTTCCATAAAAGTTAATTTAAAGGAATATACCTGCTACCTCTCGACTTGACATTGCTTCGTTTCCAGCATGCCTGTTCAGTACCCCGACGAAGTTGTCTTAGTATCATGTGTGCATATATCCGCTTCTAGTGAGCCTGCTCAGTACCCCGACGAGCTTACACACACTTCCCACACTTAAGTGATTCCAACCCTCTTATGCCACTTTTAAATAATAATACAATTATAGATTTATTGATGACAAAGAGAGTGGGGTGATACTAGATGTTAATTGCAATACAGGTGAACAATTGATGTTTTTTTTTTATTTGCTTTCAAAACTGGAAGTTTCATCATGGTTTAGAGATTTTAGATTTCGGTTAAGAAATCATCTAGAGAACGGGGAAGCACTTAAAAGTGATCTTTTAAGAACATGAACAGTGGAAAAAGTCTAAGGATAATCGTAACTCCCAAATATCTTGACACATTTAAGGGGTAATACTCTGACAAGGATCGTTTAGGATTTCATAGTACTCAACTGACTTACAAATCAATTATCTGAGCTGAACCTTAACATCAGAAACTGTTTGAACTGTTTCAAATTGATTTTAAAAAAATAAGGCTTGAAATGAATGCTTCCTTCGAAAATATCTCTTTGATCAGAAATATATTTATTCAAAAAGACAGACAAGAAGAAAGTTCAATCAAAGAAAGCAAAAAAACAAACAAACACACAACAAACTGAATCATATTTTATTAATAGGATTCAAAATCATAAGTATATCAAAACAAACAAAATCAAAATAAAAAAAACTATCTTTTAAAAATAATTTGACCAAAAACAAAACCAGGCTAGCCTCTCATAGAGAAAGAGGATCAAAAGGAAGAACAACACAGTTCATGGTTTTGCATATAGGAAGGTTCTTTTCTTAAGATAATGATGCATGATAAATCATTTTGACCAAACTTATTATTAAAGTCACAGAAAAATACTTAACAAGGATGAGTGCAATTATGTGCAGTGGTAAGCTATGTTTGTTAGGGTAAAACTAAGATAAAATCCCTAATCTCCTTATTAATGCTTGATAATACCTGAAATCATTGCATGATGCTGCCAAGTTTTGAAAAAGAAACATTTAATCAATACAACTGCGAAAAGGAAAAATAAATGAATTGAAAGAAGACTTCCCTGACAACATTAAGATGATTGTTTTCTTTTCATAACCATATGGCTTCATAACTACGTTATTCAAAACAAAAAAATGAAAAGTAAAAAAAAAACCCAAAAGGACTCTATTCCTACACCTACTTCTACATAGATAAAAAACACTAAGTAAAATCATATTTCCAGTGCTGCCACAAGAGCATATTCAATCTTGCAAGGCATAGAAAGTCGAAAATTAGAATAAAAGAATGTAGTATTTGCAGATACAAAAGAAATATGTCATGATTACCTCCTATATATTCATTTCAAAACAAAGCAAGCACGACCTTACGATTCTTTTGAAACTTCTTGATGTATGAATCCTCTATCCATTTTGCAGTCTTGTTGTGATATGGGTCATAATGACATGGAAGAATGTAAGTAAGTTTGAAAAACTTGTCAATATTATGGGGACCCGAAAAAAAACAGCAGCCAAGGCCGAAGTGCCCCATCCTATTGACAATTCTCCAAGTGTTCATCAATTTCTTCAGATGGAGGACCTAAAAAAATCATGTCATGCTTACCTCCTAGACATTTAGGTAGAAAAAAAGCAAGACCAACTTTATCTTTATTATAAATATTTTTTACATATGAATCCTCAAGACATTCTAAGATCCTATCATAAAAATTAGGATGCAAACTATGACTTCGAAGAACTAGATCTGTAAATGGGGAACACATCATAAGAGGATTCATAACATCAATTGGATTACAGTTTTGAACACTTCCTCTGATGAGATGGATCATTTAAAAATGTGAAGCATAATCATTAAAATTCAAACTAACTAAAGAATGAATATGCAATGTAGAATATTTGATCTCCACAAGAATTAATGCATTGTCTTTTTAAAAAATAAATCCTGTAAAATCATCTTGCAACATATATTTTTTCCATGCGAGTAATGAAAGTGAAAGAGCATCAAATCCGAATTCATAAATGTTATGTTCAGAAATAATTTCACCAAATCTTGGCATATCGAAAAGATCTGATTGTGATGGAAAAGAGTAAGATACCGTGGGTAAAGTATCATTTTCACCTGAATCTAAGAAGATATTAGGATATAAAGACTAAAAAGAATAAAAAATGAGCACATGAAAAGAATCTCTTGAGCTATGATATTTAACAATGGTATTCTCAAGACATTCCTCTTCACTTTCCTTAAAACTTTCACTCTGTTTTGGTGATAAATCCTTCAACATAATATGATCATCTAAATTTTCCTCATGTATGATAGACAATTCAAAACTTTCATGACAAGCATCTGATCTTTCCTATGGATAAGGTATGATTTGTGGATGAAGGTTTAAGATTTCTTCTTCCACCATGGTCGAGGACTAAATATACAATGATTCATAGGAAAAACTAGTTTGATTGTCAGTAATAACCTTTTCAATAAATTCTACCTCCCTTGCTTGTTCAAAATTTTCAAATGGATTCCTCCCATCCTACAAAAACAATTCTTCTCGCAATTGAGTGATAGGATTTGTAATTGATTCATCATTTGCGATTGAAAATGGTTGGATGAAAAGGACACAAACATCAGAGAGGATATTTAGTATAAATGACATATCATCAAGTTGAAACTTACAGAGAACATGATGGATGCTTGTTAAAAATACCTCTGGAGATAAATTGTCATTTATTAGTAGAGCCTGAAATTCTTCACATAATTGATTGTAACCATATATTTCAAAAGCATCTAAAAATTCCTCTACAAATTTAAATCAATCAATAATGTGATATGCTAGAAAAGACTGATGCAGGAGTATCGCAAGCAAGCGTAAGTGGAGGACAATTGGATATACACCAGCGCACATTTTGAAGACATTTAAATTTCAAAAGATGAAACATTAATGTAATAGCTGGAAGGATGTAATTTTTCTTAAATGTTTTGGGAATTGTAACACAGATCTTGAGCATTTGCTATCATCTTTCGATTGGAGGCATTTAATGTAATAAATGTAAAGTAGTTTTAGTCTTTAATTTTGACAAGATAAGATTAGAGTAGTAGGAGGGAAAACTAAAAAAATCTCCCTCGTATGTATTGTATGAGTATTCTCAATTGTAAGAGTAGAAGCTGTAGAGAAAGAGAGCATAGGAGAGCAGAGGAGAGCAGAGGAGAACAAAGATTGTAGAAGTTGTTTGTGCAGATAGATGTTGCTATAGAAACTATTGGCGACGGAAGTCACTCTCGGATTGCTATCAGGAGCAGAGCCCGACGCCCATCAGTTTTATGTCACGGTTTGTTTATAGATGGGGTGACCGAATGGAAGCCAACTCAAAATGATATCATTCCAACTCCAAACTAGGCCAGGCATGCATAGGTGAGTGAGGTCTTTATAAACTTCAGACAGTGAGTTGTAATAAAGGGTGAACAGGTGGAGGACTTATATGGGAAGAGTGCGAAGGTCTGTTATAAACGACATGTTCCTAACAGACTGTAGAAGAAGGCATCCAAACGCAAGGTCTTCTTGCACTTAAATACAAAAAACCAGAGACTACAATAATGCGACGATAAATCATTTATCACAACAGAACTGCAATAATTTGTGCAACTCAGTCTATCACGAACTCTCTTAGAATAAGATGAAAATTAGATGGGGTGAGAAAAACTGTCTGTCATAAAACAAGATATCTCATATACAGATGCATATCCAACAAACTAGAATGTTTGTTAAACTTTACAGTAGGGAGCTTTTCTCTACCATCAATCATTACAAAATGGAAAAAATGCCTACATATACTCCTCCCCTCTTCTCGTCCAGTGGAGGCATCTCAAAACTTTCAAAGGGTGACGTCTCCTCAATCAAATCTGTCCTTTGTTTCCCTGTAATACGCCTCTTTAATTCAACATGGCTCATGCCAGGGTGGTAGCTGAGCCCTTTGAATGTTGAATTGGCGTGTGCAGGTTCTTCTTGCGAGTTGAAGACTCAGCGTGACCTTCCTGAAGAGAACAGGTACAGGGGACCTTTCCGGGTAGACTTTCGGTTGGGATCTCCATACTCTGCAATAAATGAGTGATGTGAGTTTTGAGCCATCCTCTCTTTTCTTCATTAATCTCCAGCAGGTACTGGGATTTAGCCCGCATCGAATTGGTACCTGGGACATCACCGTGCCTTCCTTCTTTCAGGATCGTTTTAAATCCCCTCTTCTGAGCCGAAGCGTCTCCTTGGATTCCCTCAAGAATCACTGCTGTAACAACTCGATCCACAGGTCCTTCCCAATCCCTTCACGGCCTTCAGCACCTGACCGTGGTTATCCCCAACTCTGTATCAGGGTTTGGGGTTTCACGGTTCTTGTTGTCGAGAACTCCTTACCTCTCCAATCTCTGATTTGCGATGAGCGCCTTTCAAGCGCAAGCCCTCCTGAGCTTAACTCCTGTCCCATATGACTATGCCTCCGCAACCATGGCCTTACCCTCCTATCGAAGTTTCGGCACTTGCGATGTCACGATTCACAAGTCCTCCAGACTCGCGAAACTTCGATCCCCAATGGATCATGGCTGTTGACCTGTCAATGGTCCCTTCCCCGTCACGAAATCCTGCCACCTGTCCTCCGTCGACTTCCGTGGCCCCACACTCTTGGTGTCGGGATATTGCGTATCGCGATATCGCAGTGTTTGATGCAATGGTTCACTCTCCTCCAAGAACCCCGATTTTCTGATGAGCTTGACCTCCGATGGACGCTTCCCTGTCGGGACCCTCCTCGATAACGCTGATCTCTTGCCACGCATCCTTTCCAGATGGACGGTCCCTATTAACTCTCGGGGATTCGGGAAATTTGCTGTCTTGTTTCTATTTCTTGTCCCGAGACAAGAAATATCGCTAACATTAGGCTCCATGGGGGATAGAGTCATCCCTGCGATGCTCTAAGAACTCCTTTCGCAGCTTCAATTCCTTTCTATTGGGCTATGGAGTCACTTATTAGGCCGAAAATATACAAAAAGAAACTAAAAAAGAACTAAAAGATAATATTTACAAACAGAGGAGCCGTCTAAGGCTCAAATAAAACATTTTTTCAGAAAATGCCCATTCACTGGGCTGTTGAAAACCTCTTCACCCTCCAGATCCTGCAACCCATATGTGTTGTTGGAGAAAATCTCAGAGATTTTAAAGGGGCCGATCCAGAGGGCGTCGAACTTGCTGTGCTTGCCTTTATCCTGTCTGGGTGCGTCCCACTTAAATACCAAGTCCCTGATCTCGAACTCCTTTTTCTTGACCTTTCTGTCGAAAGTCTGCTTGATCTTCTGCTGATGACTATAAGCTGCATCCCTCACTTGTTCTCTGATCTACTGCACCTCCACTATCTGATGAATTCTTCTATTCATATGATCTGGTTCTCCCTCATAGTCTTGAAAGAACTTCGCCACAGGTAAGGAAAGCTGAGTAGGGAAAACTGCCTCTGCTCCGTAGACTAGTTGAAACAACGAAGTGCCCAGAGACTTCTTCGTCGTGACACGATCGGCCCACAGAGAGAATTTCAAATTTGAATCCCAGGCTCTTTTGTTATCCTCTAACACTCTTTTGGTGATCTTTATCAGGATTTTGTTAGAGGATTCCGCTAAACCGTTGCCCTAGGGATAGTAGGGGGTGGAGTGAATTAGCGAGATCTGGAACTGCTCACAGAACTTAATTAGAGGTTCATATTTGAAAGAAGTAGCATTATCGGTAACAATTCCTTTGGGGCAGCCAAATCGGGCTATGATATCCTCCAAGAAGCTGATAATTACTTTATGTGATGCGCTCCTGGTGGGGACAACTTCTATCCACTTGGTGAAATAATCTGTTGCAGTCAGGATCCATCTGTGCTGACCACTTGAGGGAGGATGAATTTCTCTGATGAAGTCCAACCCCCACTGCTGAAAAGGTGTCGAAGCTACTATGGGTTTCAATGGAAGTGAATTAATCCGTTGCTTTCCTGAGAACTTTTGACATTTGATGCAAGCTCTGATCTCCTTGCAAACATTGAGGAATAAAGTGGGCCAGTAATACCCAACTCGGAGTATCTTGTGGGCTGTGGTCTTCCAAAAATGATGACCTCCACAAAGGCCACTATGAAAATCAAACGTAACCTTCTGGGCTTCCTACGGGTTCAGGCATCTCATAAATACCCCTAGAGGGTCTTTCCAGTACAAGGTTTGGTCAATGAAGCAATACCTGACTGCCTTGAGCTTAAGATCCCTCGCTTTGCTTCTTCCCATTCCATCGGGGGGCTTCAATTCTTGCAGAAAATACAGAATGTCACGATACCAGGCACATTCTTCCAGCGATAAGCCATCTTGAGAGCCTTGGCTGGGCGATTCATCTTGCTGAGAACCTAGGCGAGTATTGATGAAACTAACTCCCAAGGCTTCACAATTGGATTCAGCCAGTAGCTTGGCTAAGCCTTGCCCCTTAACCAACTTGGTGGGTTTTATTTCTAAATCAAATTCCAAAATTTTTGCAATCCATCGGCCTCTTTTCCCATCTACGTCGGGATGCACAAGGATGTCCTTCACGGAAGCTGAAGGAACATATGCTGTTACTTTTGAATGCAAGACATAGACTCTGAAAGCCTTAAGATCTTTCACTAAGGCATAGGCCTGCTTCTCTATGATTTCATATCTACTATCTACGTCTCTCAACGCCCTGCTGAAGAAGGCGATGGGCTACTCATGCCCTTCCTCATTTTTCTGCAATAAGACCGTCGCCACTGTATCAAAAGAAGCAAAGGAGAAAATTAGGAACTCCTTGGAATAGTCAGGACTGATAAGCACAGGTGCCTCAGTCAATGCCTTTTTAATTTGGTCAAAAGAGGCCCTGGGCTCAGTGGTCCATTTCACTTCGTTTCCCTTCCTGAGCATGGCCGTGATGTGTTTCACTAGCTCGACAAAATTTGAGACAAACCTCCTTAGAAAATTAATTTTCCCCAAAAAGGCCTGAACCTCTTTTT
>JASDQU010010864.1:335209-350885 GCA_032191745.1 Picea mariana | reverse complement strand
TAATTCTATCACCGACGTTCCTGAGTCGGTTGACGGCCAATATGTTGGATTCTACCTCCACGACTGCATCTTGCATGTGTGCCAGCGTAGCGGCTCTCCTCTCCCTTAGCAGTAGGTAAAAATCAGGATCGAAGGCACTGGAGTAAGTGATCTTTGCAGAGGCTTCGGAGGGTTTTATCTCAGCAGGAATTTTGTTGTACATTTTATTAAATCTCTTGGAGAAGTCAGAAACAAACTCTCCTTCCTTTCTCTTCAACGACCCAAACTTTGTCATGTAATACATGAAGTCTTTTTTATCTCCCCACTGTCTCAAAAAGGCATTATCTAAAGCTCTGATCCCATCAATAGATCCAGGAGGTAGGGCCTTGAACCATTTTCTAGCCTCTCCTTGGAGACTATGGAAAAAAATTCTCATCCATACGTCTGTGTGCATGATAACATTATCATCCGCGAAAGTGTAAAAGGCTGCTAGGTGCTCGTCGACAACTATGTCCCCCTCGCCTATAAACTTGGGCAGTTGTTTAAGGTACCCGTCTGCTGGGAGGTTATTGAGAGGCTGTGGTAGCACGAGGGGAGCGTAACTAGCAGCTATGATGACCTCTATTTCGGTCATAGGGGGAATTTACTCTGACGATATTGATGTTTTGTAAAGGGGAACTCGGAGGAGAAGGAGTTCGTGAAGGGGCTGTGGGAAATAAGTCTCGAAGTGGAGTGGGAAACAAAAGCGGGTTTAAGGAGAAAGCCAATGAGTTCAAGTCAGGAGGTGCTCCTCCTTGTGCAGGAGTAGGGAAATCTTCTGTGGTCCTGGGTCTGCGCCAAGGTACAACTTCAGAGGAGAGGGGAGTGACAAGGATTTCTCCCTCCAATCCCAAACCAGGAGGGGAAAACTCAACAGGAACACTCCCAAAATTCAGGAAACAGGAAACTTGTGAAGGAGGTCTATCAAGAAACTGAGGGGGAGAAAATGAAGTTCTTACAGAAGGAGATGGCAGATTACCTGTTTCGGCGGTGGGAGCTTCTTCTTTAGGGGCCTTTCCTTTTCTGAGAACCACCTTTGGATCGGCTTCAGGTGTAGCTAGGGGAAACTGTGGATGAGACCGCGTGTGTCTGCCTCTGAAAGCCACAATTGATAGAGCAAGTTCTCCCCAGCAGATTCGTCACAATGGAGTCGCCAGGTGCACAACAACAATCTTGATAATTCTGATATCTGATGCACCTTCAGAATCAGTTAATCGTTGTTGTTCAATCCTGGGGAAAATGTTCAACTTCGTCCTCGGCAACGGCACCAAAAATGTTGGCGATAGAAGTCACTCCTGGATTTCTATCAGGAGTAGAGCCCGACGCCCATCAGTTTTATGTCACGGTTTGTTTATAGATGGGGTGACCGAATGGAAGCCAACTCAAAACGATATCATTCCAACTCCAAACTAGGCCAGGCATGCATAGGTGAGTGAGGTCTTTATAAACTTCAGACAGTGAGTTGTAATAAAGGGTGAACAGGTGGAGGACTTATATGGGAAGAGTGTGAAGGTCTATTATAAACGACAGGTTCCTAATAGACTGTAGAAGAAGGCATCCAAACGCAAGGTCTTCTTGCACTTAAATACATAAAACCAGAGACTACAATAATGCGACGATAAATCATTTATCACAACAGAACTGCAATAATTCGCGCGACTCAGTCTATCACGAACTCTCTTAGCATAAGACGAAAATTAGATGGAGTGAGAAAAACTGTCTGTCATAAAACAAGATATCTCATATACAGATGCATATCCAACAAACTAGAATGTCTGTTAAACTTTATAGTAGGGAGCTTTGCTCTACCATCGATCATTACAAAATGGAAAAAAATTCCTACATATACTCCTCCCTTCTTCTCGTCCAGTGGAGGCGTCTCAAAAATTTCAAAGGGTGATGTCTCCTCAATAAAATCTGTCCTTTGTTTCCCTGTAATATGCCTCTTTAATTCAGCATGGCTCATGCCAAGGTGGTAGCTGAGCCCTTTGAATGTTGAATTGGCATGTGCAGGTTCTTATGGTGAGTTGAAGACTCGACGTGACCTTCCTGAAGAGAACTGGTACAGGGGAACTTTTCAGGTAGACTTTCGGCTGGGATCTCCATACTCTACAATAAATGAGTGATGTGAGTTTTGAGCCATCCTCTCTTTTCTTCATTAATCTCTAGCAGGTACTGGGATTTAGCTCGCATCGAATTGGTACCTGGGACATCACCGTGCCTTCCTGCTTTCAGGATCGTTTTAAATCCCCTCTTCTGAGCCGAAGTGGCTCCTTGGATTCCCTCGGGAATCACTACTGCAACAACTTGATCCACAGGTCCTTCCCAATCCATTCAAGGCCTTCAGCACCTGACCGTGGTTATCCCCGACTCTGTATCGGGGTTTGGGGTTTCACGGTTCCTGTTGTCGAGAACTCCTTACCTCTCCAATCCCCGATTTGCGATGGGTGCCTTTCATGCACAAGCCCTCCTGAGCTTAACTCCTGTCCCATATGACTATGCCTCCACAACTGTGGCCTTACCCTCCTATCGGAGTTTCGGCACTTGCGATGTCACGATTCACAAGTCCTATAGACTTGCGAATCTCTGATCCCTGATGGCTGATGGCCGTTGACCTATCAACAGTCCCTTCCCCGTCGCGAAATCCTGCCACCTGTCCTCCGTCGACTTCCGTGGCCCTACACTCTTGGTGTCGGGATATTGCGTATCGCGATATCGCAATGTTTGATGCAACGGTTCACTTGCCTCTAAGAACCCTGATTTTCCGATGAGCTTGACCTCCGATGGATGCTTCCCTATCGGGACCCTCCCCGATAACGCTGATCTCCTGCCACGCGTCCTTTCCAGATGGACGGTCCCTATTAACTCTCGGGGATTCGGGAAATTCACTGTCTTGTTTCTATTTCTTGTCCTGAGACAAGAAATATCGCTAATAGGAACCATGTACATAAGCACTTGAATTAATATAAGAATGCTTTGATCCAATTTCATGGTGTTGTTATGGTTACTGTTTGCATCTATTGAATGGTATGTTTACAATTTTCTTACATACTCTGTTATGCATTTGTTTCAATGCTTTATGTGTATGATTTCATGTTGAATGTATGAAGTCTATGAGAGGGGGAGTATAAGTTTCAATTTACTCTCGTCCTGAGAATTCCTGCAAGGAGTGCAGTGAAGGTCCACAAGGAGTGTGTTGACAAGATTCTGAGTTTTACCTCAGAAAAGCTCAGGAGAGATAGAGTTGTTCTTATACCAACAGAAGTGCAAGTATAGCACAAAGCTGTGCAAGGTGTGCACATGCCAGGTTGAAGTCTTAGACTTTCCAACCAAGGGAGTGGTTGAAGAACTTCTATCACAAGGAGTGCGCAGAGTTCAGAGATATCAGATAATTAGGGATTACCGTGAAGGCCGCAAGGAGTGCACGCAAGAATCCTTTAGAATCCTTGAGTTTGCAGTATGAATCAAGCTCAGGAGGGATAGAGACTTGTAAAGTCCAGAGGACAGACGAGGGTTGAAGTCACCTCACAAAAACCAAGCTCAGGAGGAAAGATGCCAAGTTATTTGGCTAGGAGTCATTGAGAACCTGAATGGATGGTTGAAATTCTCGGAGGGAGAAACATCGATTTTCCATGGACCGTTGGATCTAGTATATCAGTGGAGAGGATAAGTCCGAGTGTATTTCAACACTCGTATGCTCAGGAGAGATAAAAACTGTTAGATCCCGAGGAGCATGGGCCATCGATTGGGCGCTCCGACATATCAACATTTTGGGATTTGAGAGTGTGGAGGAAGTTGTAACTCGAAAGTCGCGATACGCAAAATCCCGATGTGATCTGGATCGTCAGATTGTGGGAGAACTAGGACCGTTGATCTATGGAGGGGAAATTTCAGCATTTTGGGAATCAAAGGAGTCAGGGTACCTTGCAACGGAAGTCTTGACATTGCGAAACCCGACGCACCTTTTTAGGTTAAGGCTGTGGTCCCGCCGGTGGTCACGTGGAGTGGAGGCTTGCATCTAGGTGCATGTTCGCACGGGCAGAGCTTAGAAAAGGACCTGTGCTCATTAAGTGTTGAAGGTTCCAATAGGGACCGAGACACCATTTAGGCTTGAGAATTTGAAGATCCAAAGACCATGAGGTCAAGCGAACCCTACTGAGGTTGGGGTCTATGCTAGGTTGTATCAGAGCTAACAAATTTTGTTTTCTATAGAGGGAAGATATAGGACAGTTGTGATTTGAATTCTGTGTGGAGATATTGAAACAATGCCACCAAGGATATGTCAAGAGATACCTATGCCCGATCTAGACATGGAAAGGGAAATGAGAGAACTTTGTGCTCAATTGGATGCCATGGAGACAACACCGAGGTGAACACCTGATACTGGATATGTCAATGAGGCCGAAAGTGAGAACGAAGCTGGAGCTGAAGGAGAAGTTGTAGCCGAAGATGATGCAGAGGAACATCTATTCAAAGATGTTGCAAGAATAGGTGCCAGAGAAAAAATGGACATCTCGATGTATGAAGGCAACTTAAACGTTAAGGAGTTGCTAGATTGGTTTAGAGCTCTAGATAAATACTTCGACTATGAAGATATCGAAGAAGATAAGAAAGTAAAGCACACAGTCACTAGACTGAAAGGGCACGAAACACTATGGTGGGATGAGCTACAGGCTAATAGGCGTTGCAAAGGAAAACAAAGAATTAAAAGTTGGGATAGAATGGTAGCCAAGATGAAAGCCAAATTCATACCTAGGGATTACCAAATTAATACGTTCCGAAGAATGCACAATTTGAGACAGAAAGGGATGACAATGAATGAATACACTGAGGAATTTTACAGGTTAAACATCAGAGCTGGTCATCATGAGAGTGATGATGAAAAAGTCACCAGATACATGAATGGCATGAGATATGAGATTCAGGATGAGATGAGCATGGTGAAAATCAGGAATGTGGAAGATGCTTATCATATTTCTTCAAAGGAAGAAGTGAAATTGGCCCGAAAGTAAGGTCAAAGGGGCAGAGGTAGAAGTCAGAGAAGAGGCAAAGCAATTTCCCAAGATAGAGTATAGAAGCCCAATGATGAAGAAAAGAAACCTCATAACCACCCAGAAAGGGGAGGAAGCTCACAAAAAGGACAATATGCTGATAGGAACACTTTTCCTCGAGCAAGAGGAAGAGGAAGATGTAGAGGAGGTGAAATAAAGTGTTCTGTCTGTGGAAAGATCAGACAAAAATATTTTGAATGTCCTGATAGATAAAGGTATGGAGGAGGAGAAGCTCACATTTCAGAAGTGCAAAGGTGAAATGTTGAGGTAGAAGATGCAGAAGGTGGAAGATCCTTGATGATGAGGAAAATTCTCTTGAAACTAGAGAAGGAAGTGGAAAATCCAGTCCAGAGGACCAATTTGTTTAAGACTGCTTGCAAGACCAAGGATAGGGTATGCAAGGTGATAGTTGATAGTGGAAGCACGGATAATCTAGTATCCATAGAGATGGTGGAAAAGATGGAGTTGGAGACAGTTGCACATCCAAGCCCATACTAGAAAGAAACCCTCTCTTCAACATCTTAGAGTGTTTGGTTGTGATGCTTATGTACATGTTCCAAAGGAAAATAGGAGTAAGCTGGATAAAAAGGTTGAAAAGTGTATCTTTATTGGTTATAAAGATGGCGTGAAAGGTTATAAGCTTTGGAACCCAGAAACCAAGAAGACTGCTTACAGTCGAGATGTTGTTTTCAGAGAGGTAAAAGATGTTTCCAAACAAGAATTCCTAGCAAGGCCAGAAGAACCTGAGAAAATAGATCTAGAGTTGGATGATGAAAAATTTGAATCATCTGAAGAAGATGAAGTGTCAAAAGAAGAAGAATAACCTCATACCCTAGTATTGAGGAGATCAGTGAGAGAAAGAAGGCAACTAGAAAGGTATAGTCCACCTGATTTTCATTCCAATTTTTCTTTATTTATTACTGATGATGATCCCAGAACTGTCAGGGAAGTAGTGAATTCAGAGGATAGTAAACTATGGAAGAAGGCCATGGTTGAAGAAATGGATGCCTTGGATAAGATTGAGAAATGGGATATAGTTGAGTTTCCAGCTGGAAGAAAATATGTTGGTAGCAAATGGTTGTTTAAGAAGAAGTTTAATGCAGAAGGAAAAGTGGAGAAATACAAAGCTCGACTAGTAGCAAAAGGTTATTCCTAGGTAGAGGGAATTGACTTTGGTGAGATTTTTTCTCCTGTTGCTAAGTTAACTTGTATTAGATTTATTTTATCTATTGTTGCTGCTTTTGATCTTGAAGTGGAACAGATGGATGTGAAGACATCATTCCTACATGGGGATATGGAAGAATAAATATACATGAAGCAGCTAGAAGGCTTTGTAGTGAAGGGAAAGAAAGAGCTGGTCTGTAAGCTAAAGAAGTCACTATATGGTCTGAAGCAATCACCTAGGATATGGTACCAAAAGTTTGATACATACATCCTTAGATAGGGATTTGTGAGAAGCAAGGCTGATCACAGTGTATATTCCAAGCATGTTGGTAATCACTTCATTTATGTAGTGTTGTATGTTGATGACATGTTGGTAGGAAATAACATGGATGTTTTCAAGGAGGTGAAATCGCAACTATCCTCCAAATTTGACATCAATGATCTCGGTGCTACTAACTTCATTCTAGGAATGGAAATTAAAAGAGATCGTGCTAACATGAAACTCTGGTTGAATGAGAGAAAATATGTTGAGACGATATTGCAAAGGTTTAATATGCATGGAAGTAAACCAGTCAAGGTTCCTATTCCTCTAGGTGTAAAGTTATCTGCAGATCAGTGTCCCAAGACACAGGAAGAAGAAGAAGACATGTCCCATGTTCCGTATTCCAGTGAAGTTGGAAGTTTGATGTATGCAATGGTATGTACTAGACTAGACATTGCACATGCAGTGGGAGTTTTGAGCAGGTATATGTCAAAACCAGGGAAGGATCATTGGACAACAGTAAAAATGGTTTTCAAGTATTTGTGTGGCACTGCTAGTTATGGATTGTGCTACGAAGGAAGATCGGATTGGACAGAGTGGTGGACATACATGGCTTTGTTGATGCAGACTGGGCTAGAGATCTGGATCGCAGAAGATATACAAGTGGGTATGTGTTTAACCTATTTGGAGGAGAAATCAGTTGGATGAGAAAAAGACAGGCTTTAGTGGCAATCTCAACTACATAAGCTGAATACATGGCAGCCACTCAAGCAAGAAAGGAAGCAGTATGGTTACAAAGATTGTGTTCAGGTATTGGGTTGGTACAAGAAGTAGTGAGATTAGATTGTGACAGTCATAGTGCAATCTTCCTGGCAAAGAGCCCAGCTTATCATTCGAAGACAAAACACATTGATGTTCAGTATCACTTTGTGAGAGACATGGTTGAGGAAAATAAGGTGTTATTGGAAAAGGTTGACACCTTGAAGAATGCTGCAGATTCATTGACAAAGTTAGTGAGCACATAAAAGTTCTCATGGTGTAGAGTAACAATGGGCATTGCTACCTTGGATTGTTGACTATATATAATCTTGTGGACCCCTGAATGCAAAGAAAACAAAAAGTGGGAGAATGTTGGGTATGTGTTATATTCTTTGCATATACCAGAGAGGCTGTGGGATGCGATAAGCATGGATTTTGTGTTAGGAATGCCAAGGAAACATAGAGGTTGTGATTCCATATTCATGGTAGTCGACAAATTCTCAAAAATGACACATTTCATTCCATGTCAGAAAACCAGTGATGCAACAAACATTGCAAATATGTTTTTCAAAGAAGTTGTTCGACTTCATTATTTACCCAAGAGTATTGTTTCGGATCGAGATACCAAATTTGTTGGTCATTTCTGGAGGACAATATGGAAAAAGCTGGGGACAAATCTATCTTTTAGCTCCGCATATCACTCTCAGACGGATGGATAGACTAAGGTAGTAAATCAGAGTTTGGGAGACTTATTGAGGAGTTTAGTAGCTGAACATCATAGTCAGTGGGATTAGATTCTGCCGCAAGTAGAATTTTCATATAACAACTCACCTAACCGGAGCACAGGAGAAAGTCCATTCCATATAATGTATGGAATGAAGGCAAGGGGAGTATATGATTTGAGAGAATTAGAGAAGAATGAGTTCAAAAGTGCTGGAGCAGAATATTTTGCAGCAGAGATGCAAGAGCTCCACAGTAAGATTAATGAGCGGTTGCAGAGTTCCAACTAGGAATACAAGCGCATAGCAGATCAACACAGGAGAGAGATTCAATTCGAAGTGGGAGATTTGGTCTTAGCACATCTAAGAAAAGAAAGGTTCCCAAGGGGAACATATAATAAACTGAATATGAAAAAGATAGGGCTGTGTAAGATTTTACAGAAATTTGAGGCGAATGCTTATGAAATAGAATTTCTAGATGATGTGGGCATATCACCCATATTCAACATAGTAGATATGTAACCTTACAGAGTAGATGAAGTGAGAGGAGAAGAGAATCAGAAAGAAGTTCAGTGGGTCAAGCAGATGCCTGTAGCTGAAAAGCCATAGATGGAAAATATAATTGATCAGAGAGTTGGTAAGAAGACTTGGAGGAAGACATATTTTGAATATTTGATAAAGTGGAAAGGACACCCGATTGAATATACCAGTTGAGAAAGTGAAGGATATATCAAGAAACATGGACAAACGATGCAGGAGCTCATGGACAGGAGTCCATGAATTTTTTCAGCCAGAGGAGTATGATGTAGGAGCATCGCAAGGAAGCGCAAGTGGAGGACAACTGGATATGCACCAGTGCGCATTTTGAATACATTTAAATTTCAAAAGATGAAACATTAATGTAATAGCTGGAAGGATGCAATTGTTCTTAAATGTTTTGGGGATTGTAACATAGATCTTGAGCATTTTCTCTCATCTGTCGGGTGGAGGCATTTAATGTAATAAATGTAAATTAGTTGTAGTCTTTAATTTCGACAAGATAAGCTTAGAGTAGTAGGAGGGAAAACTCAAGAAATATCCATCGTATGTATTGTATGATTATTCTCAATTGTAAGAGTAGAAGCTATAGAGAAAGAGAGAATATGAGAGTAGAGGAGAACAAAGATTGTAGAATTTGTTTGAGTAGATAACTGTTGCTATATAAACCATGTACAGAAGAACTTGAATTAATATAATAATGCTTTGATCCAATTTCATGGTGTTGTTATGGTTACTGTTTGTATCTATTGAATGGTATGTTTACAGTTTTCTTACATACTATGTTATGCATTTGTTTCAATCCTTTATGTGTATGATTTCATGTTGAATGTATGAAGTCTATGAGAGGGGGAGTATAAGTTTCAATTTCTTCTCGTCCCGAGAATTCCTGCAAGGAGTGCGTTGAAAAGATTATGAGTTTTACCTCAGAAAATCTCAGGAGAGATAGAGTTGTTCTTATACCAACAAAAGTGCAAGTATAACATAGAGCCATGCAAGGTGTGCACATGCCAGGTTGAAGTATTAGAATTCTCCAATTAAGGGAGTGGTTGAATAACTTCTGTTGCAAGGAGTGCGTAGATTTGGGAGATATCAGATAATTAGGGATTACCGTGAAGGCCACAAGGAGTGCGCATAAGAATCCTTTAGAATTCTTGAGTTTGTAGCAAGATTCAATCTCAGAAGGGATAGAGACTTGGAAAGTCCATAGGACAGATGAGGGAGAAGTCACCTCGTAGAAACCAAGCTCAGGAGGAAAGATGCCAAGTTATTTGGCCAGGATTCATTGAGAACCTGAATGGACGGTTGAAATTCTCGGAGGGAGAAACACCGATTTTCTGTGGACCGTTGGATCTAGTAGATCAACGAAGAGGATAAGACCGAGTGTCTTTAAACACTCATAATCTTAGGAGAGATAAAAACCATTATATCCTGAGGAGTGTGGGCCTTCAATTGGGTGCTCTGACATATTGACATTTCAGGATTCAGGAGTGTGGAAGAAGTTGTAACTCGGAAGTCGCGATACGCAAAATCCCAACACAATCTGGACTGTCAGATCGTGGGAGAACCAGGACCATTGATTTGTGGAGGGGATATTTAAGCATTTCGATATTTCAGGAATTGGAGGAGTCGAGGTGCCTTGCAATGGAAGTCCCAACATTGCGAAACCCGATGCGCCTTTTTGGGTTAAGGTTGTGGTCACGTGGAGTGGAGGCTCGCGTCTAAGTCCATGTTCGCGTGGGTGAATCTTAGAGAGGGTCTTGTGGTCACTAAGTGTTGAAGGTTCCAACATGGACAAATACACCATTTCGGCTCAGGAATTTGAAGATCCAAAGATCGGGAGGTCAAGCGGACCCTACTGAGGTGGGGGTTTGCGCCAAAGAATCAAACCAATGTTTAATCCGACCTCTAAAAGTAAAAATGAACAATCTGCATAAAACCTTTAAATCAGAAATATCATGCTTGATAATTTTACACCAAAACTTTTTAAGATGGTATTTTGCAGATACATCCCCCCCACCATCAAAGGTGAGTTTGGACAAGCAAGAGTCTGTCTCATTGGGAATATCAGGTAATGAGAAGCGGAAAGAATGTTCCAACACAGTGATTTGGGAAGGAGCCATGAAAAATTAAGAAATTGAAGAAATTGACTCCAAATAGTTAGCTTGTCATCCAACTTGCCTTCTAGTGCATTATAAGATGACACAAAAGAAGAATTTATAAATATGGAATTATGATAGGTTGAGGGGTGAAACATTTAATCATTAAATTTACCTTGGCCCTCCTTCTAGCACCATTTGTTGACGGTCATTTTTGACACACCGTCAATGGGAAGGGAAGATCCAGTCCAGGGTTGTCTATTTAACCCAAGCCGTTTGGAATAATATACCCTGATGGGTTTTATGGCTCCATTAGCCAATTAGGATTCTAAAATAACTAAAATATGTGAACTAAATATATGTACAATTCTATCAATCGACACATGAATTACAATTGCTTAACTAATAGTGGTATTATATACAATAGATATATACAATTACAAGGTTTAAGTAAAGCCTTGTGAAAATAATTTTTTTCACCCAATGGATGAAACAAGATGAAAAATAAACAAACTATACTAATAATATAATTAACAAACTAGTTACAATGAGTGAATAAGATTGAAAATGATATGATGATAATGGAGAAAGCATTCAACATTTAAATGATGCAATCATTATTCATTCGCAAATCAACAAATTGAATAAATAATAAACTAACTAACCTTACACTGATCAACAATATTAAGCTAAATTCGTCTCTCTGTATTTGTATAAGCTCCTCTTAACCTGTGTCAAGTGTAAACCTATGACAAAAGCAAGCATAATACTTCCCTAAGAAACTCAAAGAAGTCGTTTATATTCCGAAGTGAGTTTATGATGATAGAAAGACAAATAAATTTTATCTCATGTGACTTTAAAATGTCCGATAGCTAAAAGTGAAATAAACTCCAACCCTCAACAAGTGGTATTATCAACTATCCAACATTAGACGTAAACTCAAAATGTATCAATACATGATCAACCATAGATATTAAAGGAACTAAAATAAAATGAACCATATAAATGAAAACATAACATGAAATATGATATGCAGAACAATCTAAAGCTAGTTCAATACAAATAAAGTTTCATATTCAGAAATTATATGAGAAACAATATTAACATTGCACAGTCTACAAAAGGACAAAATCCAAAGAGTAAACTATATCCCATATAGTTTCAGTATAATAAGTTCATCATAAGGTCCAAAAGGATTTTTTTTGGGATAATAGACTCTTAAAGATTGAAAAAATTAATACATAAATGATAACAATTAACCATGTATTGATAAAACAGACTAAAGCTAATTTAAATCAATGCATAATCAATTACTCAAAGAATATGAAGATATTATAATGAAAACAAAACCATTTTCTCACAGGACAAAATCCATTAAGCAACCTGGAATTCCATATTCTTCTTCGAAAATACTGGTCCATTCTCCCAAAGATTCCAACCATCCGTTACACCATTTGAAAAGAAAAAAGTTTACAAAAGAAATAATATATAAAAAAGAAAGGACAAAAATCCTCCTCTCAATTTCTTGGATCCTCTTGGGCTCTGGAATTTTTCATATATTTATGCCATGAATGAACAGTTTGGGCGTCACTAATAATTTCCACCACCTAAAATTTGCCTCGTAAAGATACAACAATATCTCTCAAATCGTGCATTTGTTTGGGAAAAATCTCACGAGTAAGATAAATGGGTCCATTGTGTAGACGGGTTTTCAACCGTTTCTTCATATTCCTCACGGTTTGTCTGTAATCAATCCTGCAAAATCATGTGTCTGTTCTTGAACGCATTTCCAAATCTTATCTGTTGTTGCTCATAAATTATTTGCAACAATCCAATACTATTTTCGGATCAATTATATTGAACATATTTAGATAACAAAATCAAGCCATGATCAGATCCATACCAAATAACTGATAATATAAACCTGTGAAACAAAAAGAAACCAAAATAACAACCTAAAAATTGTGAATAAAACAAAATCTAGAACAATAAAATTAAAATGAATTTAAACTCACTATCAGTTCTAAACAAATATTGTTTATATTTTCCTTTCAAATATGATCTCAAAATTCTAGAAGCTTCAAGTTGATGGAGAGGAGAAAAATATTAATTTTAGGTTTTCACAAAATCAAACAAATGATAGATAATTATTTATTTATTTTAATTTTAATTTTGAAATGAGATGCAAATTGACAAAATAATTTAATTAATTAAACCTACCAAATTATTTTGTGAAAATGATTTCTAATGAGCAAAACACGAAAACATAATCATAATTCAAACAAAAGTAAATAGTTGATAAAAATTAATGTTTTCATTTAAATTAAGATTTCTATGTTCGTCTCTCCCTCATTCAAATTTGATCAAATGTGAACAAATGTCATAGAAAAGATGTGTCCCAGTAAAAGTTCTTCCTGTAAAATCATTGTTATTAATTCTTGTCTTCAACCAAGCCATTCTCACAAGAGATAAATTCAATAAGGAAGAGGTAATAACAAACTCCCAAATTATGAAGCTCGTCCATCAACATCAAAACTCTGTAGAAAGAAAAATGAAAAGGCATTTGAATTTCATGAAATTCAAACCAAAGAAAAGAAAAGAATATAAACTCAAACCAACCTCAAAACAAAGCAAACCAATACCAATCCAATCAAGTCAAAGGGAAAAAAAAATGAAGAATCCAAGTAAAATTTCGAGGGACCCTAGATTTTGATTAAAAATAAAGAAGGGGGTTGTTGGGGCCCAACAAATGGTGACTCATTGGGCAAAGAAGTTATCTCTGGCCTATTAAAATTTCATCCCATGGAAGAAGAATAAGACTTGGATATAATTTTAAGCTGCTTTGAAACAAATCCACTTTAATATTACACAATATTAAGATTAGATCAAATTTATAGAAAAATATGAGAAAATAAGAAAAGAATGATTTTTCAGAGGATTATAACCTAAAGTTGTGTTTTAATTAAAGAGTCACAATGTTTATAAAAGGACTTCAATATCGTTGACAGAGCCACTGCTGCCAGTAGGCATCCATAGCCTCGACATAGATGTCATTTAACCCACTCAAATGCTTTAATCCCATCCAATAGTTGTATCCACATGATGTATACTTCCATAAAAGTTAATTTAAAATCATATACCTGCTACCTCTCGACCCGACATTGCTTCGTTGCCACCAGGCCTGTTCAGTACCCTGATGAAGTTGTCTTGATATCATGTGTGCATTTACCCGCTACCAACGAGCCTGTTCAATACCCCGACGGGTTTACACACACTTCCCACACTTAAGTACTTCCAACCCTCTTATGCCACTTTCAAATAATAATACAATTATATATTTATTGATGACAAAGAGAGTTTACTTTTAATACAGGTGAACAGTTGATCATTTTTTTTTATTTGCTTTCAAAACTGAAAGTTTTATCATGGTTTAGAGATTTTAGATTTCGATTAAGAAATCATCTAGAGAATGGGGAAGCACTTAAAAGTGTTATTTTAAGAAAATGGGCAGTGTAAAAAGTCTAAGGATAATCGTAATTCCCAACAATCTCGACACATTTCAGGGGTAAGACTTTGACAAAGACCGTTTAGGATTTCATTGTAATAAATTGACTTACAAATCAATTATTTGAGCTGAACCTTAACATCAGAAACCGTTTGAACTGTTTCAAATTGCTTTTAAAAACATAAGTCTTGAAATGAATTCTTCCTTCGACAATCGCTCTTTGATCATAAATATATTTATTCAAAAAGACAGACAAGAAGAAAGTTCAATCAAAGAAAGCAAAAAAAAAAACACACACACACCAAAATGAATCATATTTTATTAATGGGATTCAAAATCAGAAGTATATCAAAACAAACAAAATCAAAATAGAAAATTCACACTTTTAAAAAGAATTTGACGAAAAAGAAAACCAGGCCAACCTCTCATAGAGAAAGAGGATCAAAAGGAAGAACAACACATTTCATAGTTTTGCATATAGGAAGGTTCTTTTCTTAAGATAATGATGCATGATACATCATTTTGACTAGCCTTATTATTAAAAGTCACAGAAAAATCATTAACCAAGATGAGTGCAATTACGTGCAGTGGTAAGCTATGTTTGTTAGGGTAAAAATAAGATCAAATCCCTAATATATTTAATAATGCTTCATAATATCTGAAATCATTGCATGATGTTGTCAAGTTTTGAAAAATAAACATTTAATCAAGACAACTGTGAAAAGGAAAAAGAAAGGAATTGAAAGAAGACTTCCCTGACAACATTCAAATGATGGTTTTCTTTTCATAACCATGTGGCTTCATAACTACATTATTCAAAAGAAAAAAGTGAAAAGGAAAAAAAAAACCCAAAAGGACTCTATTCCTACACCTACTCTAACTTCTACATAGATAAAAAACACTAAGTAAAATCGTATTTCCAGTGTAGCCACAAGAGCATCTTCAATCTTGCAAGGCATAGAAAGTTGAAAATCAGAATAAAAGAATGTAGTATTTGCAGATACAAAAGAAATATGTCATGCTTACCTCCTATATATTCATTTAAAAACAAAGCAAGCACAAACTTACCATTCTTTTGAAACTTCTTGATGTATGAATCCTCTATCCATTCTGCAATGTTGTTGTGATATGGGTCATAATGGCATGGAAGAATGTAAGTAAGTTTGGAAAACTTGTCAATATTATGGGGATTTGAAAAAACATCAACCAAGGCTGAAGTGCCCCATCCTCTTGAAAATTCTCCAAGTGTTCATCAATTTCTTCAAATGGATGACCTAAAAAAATCATGTCATGCTTACCTCCTAGACATTTAGGTAGAAGCAATGCAAGAAAATTTTTATCTTTATTATGAAGATTTTTTACATATGAATCCTCAAGCCATTCTTGTTGGAGTTACTTCACACACACCTAGGATTTTTTTTTCCTAAGTTTTTTATTTGTTTATTAGTCATAATTAGTCATTATCCAGTCTCCTATATTTTAGGAGAGAATATTCCACCTGGAGAATATTCTCTTTCAGTTCACACTTCAGTTTGACTAGTTGAGTTGAGTTTAGATGTTGC
>JASDQU010010864.1:286291-312888 GCA_032191745.1 Picea mariana | reverse complement strand
GGGGGGGGGGGTGCTGGAGTTACTTCACACACACCTAGGATTTATTTTTCCTAAGGTTTTTGTTTTTTTATTAGTCATAATTAGTCATTATCCAGTCCTATATTTTAGGAGAATATTGCACCTGGAGAATATTCTCTTTCAGTTCACACTTCAGTTTGACTAGTTGAGTTGAGTTTAGATGTTGCATTGGGATCATCACCATGCTAATTCAACCTTGCCTTGGTATCATCACTAGAGTGGCGCATTAGCCTTGATTCCTTGAGTTAAATCCTCACTACTTTATGTTCAGTCAGTTAACTGAAGAGTAATTGACTAGTTAACACAACTAGGTGGTAGTTCACTCCCGTAACTGCCTGAGAGACTAGAATAGGTGACATTTCACTCCCATAACTGCTGGTGTGTGTCCATATCACTCTATACCACCAATATGGTGACTTGGTTCTCCTCAAGTCGAACTCATTGAGTTATACAGAGTATAACATGTGTAAATTATTCATTATTCACAACGGTTAATGATAATTCTTTCCATTCTTTCTCTCCTTCTTCTTCTTTTTCCAATTCTCTCTGCAAATGTGTGTATCATTGTTTAGCTAGATCTATTCTTTACAGGTCAACACATTTACAATTCTAATATTTTATCATAAAAGTTAGGATGCAAACTATGACTTCGACGAACTAGATCTATCAATGGGGAACACATCATAAGAGGATTCATAACATCAATTGGATTGCTGGTTTGAGCACTTTCTTTGATGAGATGTATCGTTTCAATATGCAAAGCATAATCATTAAAATTCAAACTAACCAAAGAATGAACATGCAATGTAGAATATTTGATCTCCACAAGAATGAGTGCATTGTCTTTTTTCAAAAATAAATCGTGTAAAATCATCTTGCAACTTATATTTTTTCCATGCGAGTGATGAAAGTGAAAGAGCGTCAAATCCGACTTCATAAATGCTATGTTCAGAAATAATTTCACCAAATCTTGGCATATCAAAAAGATATGATTTTGATGGAAAATAGTAAGATACCGTGGGTAAAGTATCATGCCCACCATAATCTAAGAAGAGATCAGGATATAAAGAGTAAAAAGAAACAAAAATGAGCACATGAAAATAATCTCTTGAGCTATGATATTTAACAATCGCATTCTCAAGACATTCCTCTTCACTTTCCTTAAAACTTTCACTCTGTTTTGGTGATAAATCATTCAACATAATATGATCATCTAAATTTGCCTCATGTATGATAGACAATTCAAAACTTTCATGACAAACATCTAATCTTTCCCATGGATAAGGTATGATTTGTGGATGAAGGTTTAAGGTTTCTTCTTCCACGATGACCGAGGACTGAATATACAATGATTCAGAGGAAAAACCAGTTTGATTGTCAGTAAAAACATTTTCAATAGATTCTACCTCCCTTTCTTGTTCAAAAATTTCGGATGGATTCCTCTCATCCTGCAAACAAAATTATTCTCGCAATTGAGTGATATGATTTGTAATTGATTCATCATTTGCAATTGAAAATGGTTGTATGAAAAGGGCACAAACATCAGAGATGATATTTAGTATAAATGACATGTCATCAAGTTGAAACTTACAGATAACATGATCAATGCTTGTTAAAAATACCTTCGGAGATGAATTGTCATTGATTAGTAGAGCCTGGAATTCTTCACATAATTGATTGTAATCATATATTTCAAAAGAATATATAAATTCATCTACAAATTGAAATCAATAAATAATGTGATATGATGGAAAAGACTCAAACCAATGTTTAATCCAACCCCAAAAAGTAAAAGCAAAGAATCTGCATAAAACCTTTAAATCATAAATATCATGCTTGATGCATTTACACCAAAACTTGTTAAGATGGTGTTTTGCAGATACATTCCCCCCACCATCAAAGGTGAGTTTGGACAAGCGAGAGACAATTTCATTGGGAATATCAGGTAATGAGAAGTGGAAATAATTTTCCAACACAGTGATTTGGGAAGGAGCCATGAAAAATTAAGAAATTGAAGAAATTGACTCCAAATAGTTAGCTTGCCATCCAACCTGCCTTCTAGTGCATTATAAGATGGCACAGAAGAAGAATTTATAAATCTGGAATTATGATAGGCTGAGGGGTGAAAAATTTAATCATTAAATTTACCTCGACCCTCCTTCTAATGCCATTTGTTGATAGGCATTTTTGACACACTGTCAACGAGAAGGAAAGATCCGGTCCGAAGTTGTCTATTTAACCCAATCCATTTGGAATAATCTACCCTGATAGGTTTTATGGCTCCGTTAGCCAATTAGGATTCTAAAATAACTAAAAGATGTGAACTAAATATATGTACAATTCTATCAATCGACACATTAATTACAATTGCTTAACTAACAGTGGTATTATATATAATAGATATATACAATTACAAGGTTTAAGTAAAATAAACCTTGTGAAAATAATTGTTTTCACCCAATGGATAAAAAACGATATATACCTTCAAACAAAGAATGAAGTCTATAAAGGACCCTATAGACCATCGACAAGGGAAAGGCATCTACAAGGTCTCTTGTTCATGTGGGAAATGTTACATTGGTGAAACTGGACGATCGTTCCGAGTAAAGATTAAGAAACACAAAGAGGACATTAGAAATGGACACACTCGCACTTCTGCCTTAGCAGAACACTCCCTTAAAACCAAACATCACGTTTTCCTTGAGGATACCAATATACTAGCAATGGATGATCACTACTACAAAAGACGCTTAAGAGAAGCTCTAAAAATAATCAAGCACCCCAACAATATGAACAAAGAGGGTGGCCTGGAGGTAAGTAGCTTTTGGCACCCATTAATCAACCAACTAGGGGACCCTCATAGACCAAACCAAGTATGACACCAATCTTTTCCTTTCCTTGCTTGTTTCGGTTTTATTTTGAATAAGTTCATAGGTTTAGAGGTCTAACTAAACTAGTCTTATTCACTACTATAAAAATTTTAAATTATAAAAAACTTGTCACTATATATATTATTAATTAAGCCCTATATACCCTAAGAATAAATCCTAAATCATAAATAAACCCAATCCCAATCTTATAAACCCTAAGTTCCCAACCCTCATATGATACTAATATCCTAATCATATTAAAAATATACCCTAATCATAAATAACCCCGACTACTTATATTAACACTATTAATTTTAAAACCTAATTGCATTAACCCTAAATGAATAAATAATTAAAAAGCCTCCTACACCCTAGATTTATATACACATATATACACACTATTATCAATATTTACACCTAGTTATGATATCCACACTTAGTTATTAATTATTAATTACTGACTCATTCATTTAATGCATCGTAGTCATCCATATTTAATCATATGATATTAATATCATAATAATATTAAAATTGTACCCTAATCATAAATAACCCCTACTACATATATTAACACTATTAATTCTAATAATTAGTTATGATTAAAAAACGTAATGCACAAACCCTAAATGAATAAATAATTAAAAGCCTCCCAAACCCTAGTTTTATATACATATATATACACACTATTATCAATAGTTACACATAGTTATGATATACACACTTAGGTAATAATTATTAATTATTGACTTATTAATTTATTGATTTTATTGCTTTCAATACTTTTAAATGCATCCTAATCAGAAATAACACTATTATTCATATTTAATCATTCTAACAACTAGTTATGATTAAACCCTAAAAGAGTAAATAATTAAAAGCCTCCTAATCACTTTCAAAACCCTAGATTTATATACATATATGTATACTACTATCATCCATACTTAGGTAATAATTATTAAGTTTTATTAATTTATTAATTCAATTGTTTTTAGTTTTGTTTTCTTTCTTGCTTAAACTCCAAAATTAGGATAACCGACCTGGTTAAGAATTTATACATTAAAATTGTCTTTCATTTAAAGTATTAATGGACGAAGATCAGCAAGCTCTCATTTGATGATTACTGATGATGAATCCCGATTCATATTCGAAACGTCGATGATGAAAATGACACCAATTGTGGATTATCCAGATAACACTTGCAAAACAAAACTATACTAATACTATAATTAACAAACTAATAACAATGAGTGAATAAGATTGAAAATGATATGACGATAATGGACAAAGCATTCAACGTTTAAATGATGCAATCATTATTCATTCACAAATCAACAAATTGAATAAATAATAAACTAACTAAGCTTACATTGATCAACAATACTAAGCTAGATTCGTCTCTTTGTATTTGTATAAGCTCCTCTTAACTGGTGTCAAGTGCAAACCTATGACAAAAGAAAGCATAATACTTCCCGAAGAAACTCAAAGAAGTCTTTTATATTCCGGAGTGAGTTTATGATGACAGAAAGACAAATAAATTTTATCTCATGTGACTTTAAAATGTCCAATAGCGAAAAGTGAAATAAACTCCAACCCTCAACAAGTGGTATTATCAATTATCCAACATTAGACATAAACTCAAAATGTATCAATAGATGATCAACCACAGATATTAAAGGAACCAAAATATAATGAACCATATAAATGAAAACATAACATGAAAAATTATATGCAAAACAATCTAAAGCTAGTTCAATACAAATAAAGTTTCATATTCAGAAATTATATGAGAAACAATATTAACTTTGCACAGTCTACAAAAGGACAAAATCCAAAGAGTAAATTGTATCTGATATAGTTTCAGCATAATAAGTTCATCATAAGGTCCAAATGGAATTGTTTTTGGGATAATAGACTCTTCAAGACTGAAAAAATTAATACATAAATGATAGGAATTAAACATGTATTGATAAAATAGACTAAAGCTAATTTAAATCAATGCATAATCAATTACTCAAAGAATATGAAGATATTATAATGAAAACAAAACCATTTTACTCACAGGACAAAAGCCATTAAGCAACTTGGAATTCCATATTCTTCTTCGAAAATACTAGTCCATTCTCTCAAAGATTCCAACCATCCGTTACTCCATTAGAAAAGAAAAAAGTTTACAAAAGAGATAATATACAAAAAATAAAGGATAAAAATCCTCCTCTCAATTTCCTAGATCCTCTTGGGCTCTGAACTTTCTCATATATTTATGCCATGAATGAAGAGTCTGGGCGTCACTAATAATTTCCGCCACCTGAATTTTTCCTCGTAAACAGACAACAATATCTCTCAAATCGTGCATTTGTTTGGGAAAAATCTCTCGAGTAAGATAAATGGATCCATTTTTCAAATTGGTTTTCAACCGTTTCTTCAGATTCCTCACGGTTTGTCTGAAATCAGTCCTGCAAAATTGTGTGTCTGTTCTTGAACGCATTTCCAAATCTTATCTGTTGTTGCTCATAAATTATTTGCAGCAATCCAATACTATTTTTGGATCAATTATCTTGAACGTATTTAGATAATAAAATCAAGCCATGATCAGATCCATACCAAATAACTGATAATAGAAACCTGTGAAACAAAAAAAAACCAAATTAATAACCTAAAAATTGCGAATAAAACAAAATCTAGAACAACAAAATTAAAATGAATTTAAACTAACTATCAGTTCTAAACAAATATTGTTTATATCTTCCTTTCAAATATGATCGTAAAATTCTAGAATCTTCAAGTTGATGGAGAGGAGAAAAATATTAATTTTGGGTTTTCACAAAATCAAACAAATTATAGATAATTTTATTTTTTATTTTTTATTTTGAAATGAGATGCAAAATGACAAAATAATTTAATTAATTAAACCTACCAAATGATTTTGTGAAAATGATTTCTAATGAGGAAAATACGAAAACATAATCATAATTCAAACGAAAGTAAACAATTGATAAAAATTAATGTTTTCGTTTAAATTAAGATTTCTATGTTTGTCTCTCTCTCATTCAAATTTGATCAAATGTGAACACATGTCATAGAAAATATGTGTCGCAATAAACGTTCTTCTTGTAAAATCATTTTTACTAATCCATGTCTTCAACCAAGCCATTCTTAGAGTAGATAAATTCAACAAGGAAGATGTAATAACAAACTCCCAAATTATGAAGCTTGTCCATCAACATCAAAACTCTGTAGAAAGAAAAATGAAAAGACATTTGAATTTCATGAAATTCAAACCAAACAAAAGAAATAATATAAACTCAAACCAACCTCGAAACAAAGCAAACCGATACCAATCCAATCAAGTCAAAGGAAAAAAAAACCCAAATAATCCAAGTAAAATTTCGAGGGACCCTAGATTTTGATTAAAAATAAAGAAGGGGGTTGTTGGGGCCCAACAATACCATCTCCTTCTTTCCCTTCACAGAAAATCCTTTTGGCTTCTTCATATAGATTTTTTCTTCAAGATCCCCATGTAGGAATGATTTCTTCACATCCATCTATTCTACTTCAAAATCAAACACAACAACAATAATTAACATAAATCTAATAGAAGTTAACTTGGAAACAAGAGAAAAAATCTCACTATAATCAATTCCCTCAACCTAGGAATAACCCTTTGCTACTAATCGAGATTTTTATTTCTCCACTTTGCCTTATGCATTCAAATTCTTTTTAAATACCCATTTTCGTCGAATGGGATTTCTTCTAGTCGCCAACTCCACTAGATCCCAAGTCTCATTCTTATCCAAGACTGTCATTTCTTCAACCATGGAATTTTTGCAGAGTTTTCCATCCTTTGAATCCACTGCCTCCCTTACAGTTCTAGGATCATCATCAATAATAGACAAAGAACAATTTGAATGGAAATAATATGGAGTATACCTTTCCGGTAGCATTTTTTCCCATACCAATCTCGTCAATACTAGAGTATGAGGATCTTCTTCTTCTGATTCCTGTTCTGTAGAGTCTGATTCATCATCCTTTGGCTCAAACTCTATTTTCTCTAGTTTTTCCTTACTTGATAGGACTTCCTATATGAAAACATCCTTCATATCTCTAAATACCACATCTTGGCTATACACAATGTTCTTAGTTTCTATGTTCCAAAGATAATAGCCTTTGAGACCATCTTTATACCCAATAAAGATACACTTTTAAGCCTTCATATCTAGCTTACTCCTGTTTTCCTTTGGAACATGAACATAAGCCTCACAACCAAATACCTTGAGATGTGGGAGAGAAGGTTTATTACCAGTCCATACCTCTTGTGGAGTCTTGTCATCCAATGCTGATGAGGGTGATCTGTTAACCAGGTAACATGTAGTACCCACTGCCTCTACCTAGAATTATTGCCCTAACCCGACACCACTGAGCATGAACCTTGATTTTTGGATCATCATCCTATTCATCCTTTCCTCAACTCTATTTTTTTGAGGTGTATATGGAGTAGTCTTCTGCCTTTCTATACCACACTTCTTACATAATTATTCAAATTCATTCCTACAAACATGTCAAAGAATTCATATTTTTTCCTGAGGAAATATATCCAAGTATTCCTCAAGAAGTCATCTATAAATGAGACATAGTACATAGATTTTCCCAATGATGGAATCAACATAGGTCCAAACACATCACTATGAACTAGCTGTAAAATTCCTTCCACCCTTGTTGCACCATAGGATAATCTTACCCGATTCGGCTTCCCATATACACAATGTTCACAAAAATAAAAATCCAGAGAGTAGTTAGACATACTTTCAACCATACCTTTACCGTGTAGTAGTCGAAGACCTATTCTCTTCAATATTCCCCAGTCTTTGATGCCACAACATAACCTTTTATCTAGAGATTGCAGGAGTTTTTTCTTCTTCTACTCCAATATTAAGAACAATGGAACTATTACACCCATCACTAATAGTGCTTCCTTAAATATTATATAGAGTTCCAATACAAACTCCCTTCAACAACACCATTGCTCCTCAAACCACCCTGCAAGTTTATTTTTCAAATACCATTTTTACCCCTGCATCGTCCATTTTTCTTACAGAAATCAAATTTCTGGCCAATCCTGGGATGTGAAGAACACTAGGCAGTTTTGTAATCCTTCCTATCCACCTTCCAAGGGGCCTTCCACTTCACACCAGATGCACTGGGGGCAGCATGGCACATTCTTACAGGAGACTCAAGTGAAAGGGGGTTTCCCACAGAAGGTGGCGACTCTGGGTAGGCCATGCATGTGGCCATGGATGAGGAATACATGCCCATCGAAGAAGAAACACCTAGGGAGTATGTTACAGTAGGACAGGGCTTGCATGCACCCAGGGAATTGGGGGGCACATGGCCTGACGATAGACTGGAAAGGGGTGACTTAGACGCCGACAAGAATGAAAAATTGGAATGGAGAGGGGAAACTATCAAAGAGGAGCCCTGGGACCTTGCAACCCACGCTACCTCTCCATCTGGCTAGCCAACTTACAAGCCAAGTGTATGACCAACACATAGATCTTCTGTGGCCCCATGAAGGCCAATGTTAGAGTTTCAGTTATGACTTTTAGTTTACTCTTCTTCACTCTGTTTTTCAATTTTTGTAAGATTGGTAGTCATTTTGATCCCAATACCGACTGGCTGAACTGGTTTCCCTGTAGGGTAGTTCAGTTATTACAATACGACACTACTACACACTTTGTAACTCTGGCTTCTTGAAGGCTCCTTATATAAAAATTCTTATAAAAAAAAAATATTTTATAGAAAACATATTTTCAATAAAATAACATAAAAGATACAATGGAAAATACACACATTACACAAATATTTTCCCCTTGGAAACCCAAACCGGGAAAACCAACATATTCTGTATTCATTCATACCATACATTGTTTACAATACAATATACATATAAGAGATAACAACATCCAAAATCAGAATCCAATGACCTAGATTAGTCAACAACCCTAATTCCTTAACTGGAAATAGAAAACCAATGGCTAAAAACCATGTGCCAAAAAAATGCCCATAAATGGACATGAAAATCAAGGATCACCCAAAAATGGACACAAAAACTGAGGATTTGTTTTTCAGGGACATTGCTCCCGAAACCCCTCGCAGACAAGCTCTGCCCCCCTACAACCCTTGGGGGGGCCCTAACGCCCCCCCCCCCACGGGAATATGCTATAGAGAAGAACATCAAGCTAGAGTATGTCGGGACAAAAGAGAAGATTGCAAATATCTTCACCAAACCGCTTGCAAGGGAAAATTTTGAGTATTTGTGACAAAAAATTGGTGTAGTTTTTTCCCCACAATTATTCACATGAATTCAAGCACAATAAGATAGGGGGAGAGAAGCAGAAGTCATAAAGAGTCCAAGAAAATAAAATTTTGAATTCTTTTCATATACATTAGAGATTTACATGAGGAAGCACCATTAAGAGAAATCATAGGCTTGCAGAAAGGGGGAGCAACCCTTAGGGGGATTACCCTTTTCCATTTATGTCAAAGGGGGAGAAATAGAGCAAGGCATGGAGACAAAGAGAGAGAAGAATTGAATATGATAGAGGCATGCATATAGGGGGAGCAATGGTCACAAGGGGAGCATGTGCATGAGCATGAGTATTTCCATGCCTAAGTGTTTCCATCAATGCCAAAGGGGGAGATTGTTGAAATATTGGTTGTCATTGATGTCAACCCTTGAAGTAGCCCCAACGATGTGGTTTTTGTACCCAAAGTTGATTGAGGAATATGGAAATAAAGGAAAATGTAGATATAGGTAAGACACTCATTGATGGATAGTCCTCGTCATGCTGTTTTCGGTGATATGTGGTACGCCACGTAGTTCCTCATAGTTGAGGAGTTATGGCCTTGAAAAGTTGGAAGCCTCGAAGAATGGTCAAGAATCCCTTAGTTGGTTACATGTATTTAATGAAAGGGTAAAGTGGTTGTAACACCAAAAATCTATAATCCCTAAGTTTAAGGAGAGAGGTTACCTAGGAAAAGTATAAATACACCTCAAGGAGTCATTCAAAAGTACATTCACTCACTCATTCTATTGAACATTTTCTAGTGAAATAATGATCTATTTGTCAAGTTAGTGATGGAGAAATCTAAGGTAGCAACAAGAAAGGAGTGTGGGAGTTTCGAGGTTGCAGAGGAGAGAATTTTTTTCTAAGGAAACCCTACTTTGGTAGGCCCCAGTGGGTCAGACTAGTAGTGTCCTTCGAGGCACCCCCGTGGGTTTTTTAGGGATCATGATGCAAGGCCCCATGTGATAGGATGTCTTAGTTCCATGAGGACAAGACAAGTTTGGGTGAAATTCTAGTACCATGTCCCTGAAGACAGAAGATAACTTACAGGTCAACATTTCAGTGTTTCAGGTCATCTACATAGGTAATGGTATGTTTGGGTAATTGTTGTGAAGGTTATGCTTGATTATGATGTGGTGAATATTTGAGGCATACTTGGAATATTGATGAGGGTTTGACACAATATTGATGTACATCTCGGGTACATGATTGAGTAAGGTATTCTGGTATATTTGGTTCATCATATGTCATGGTTTTTATGGTTCATATCTTTGAGATGTTTGTTCATGATTGAGGTATACACTTGATTTATGGTGGCATATGCATGAGGGACATGCATTGGTTCTTAATTGATGATATGGTACATGTCTATACTTGATTGATGCTATGGTATATGGTACATGTTGTATTCATGTTTTCCATATGGTACATGTTTGGATACTTATCATCGATGCTGTATTTAGTATATCTTATTGTTCATGATTGATGCATGTATGTTGGTACACAGTTGATGGATGATATGGTTTAGGTTTTTTTATAGCACAGGTTGATGGTATAGGTTACAGGTTGAGGTGACAGTGGCAGTGACAGTGACAGTGGCAATGGTAGTGGCAATGATAATGATAGTGGTAGTGGTTGTGACAATTGTTCTACATTTATATTTTAGTACAATAGGATGGGGCAAGGAAAGGGGGTTGTAGCCTCCTTTTGGTTGGTGTCAGAGGACACAGGGAGTTGGAGCTTCCTTCAGGTTGGAGCTTGATAATCAAGGGGTTGTAGCCTCATTCTGGTTTGATCTAGAGATTTCATGGATTTGTAGTCCTTCAGGTTGGAGCCTATAAATAAGGGGCCGTAGTCTACTTCTAGTTGTAGCTGAAGAATTGGGAAGTTGGTGTTTCCAATGAATGTATTCTTTTGATATATAAGAAAAATATTCTGTGGTTTTCTCCCATTTGGGTTTCCATGTAAATTATGGTGTACAGTGTTTCTGTGGATGTCTATTATGCTCTATTGATTTATACTACTCATGATATATTGATGATATACTGCTGATGATGTTAATGATTACATATTATGGTTAAAATTGATAATAAAGTGCTCATACTGATTCACCCCCTCTCAGTATTCCAACAATTTTGATATTCCATTCCAATATATTGCATAATGGCACACAACTCTTAGTATGTGTGAGGTAAATTATTTGATGGTGGTAAGAAAAATTCACCTAACAATCTACAACATAAAAAATAACTAGTTAATGTAAATAATAGTAATAAAAAATATTGCATCTTTAATTTACACATTAATTGACACTAAAAATAGAGAAAAATAAAGTCGACTTTTATGTATAATATGTTACGAATTATATTAAGTACCTTAGGATCTGTGTGAGACCAATGTTTGACAAACCATTCAATACCTTCAAGTTCACCAACAACATTATAGCAAAGAGAATATTTGTTCTTGAGCCTTCATAAAGGGGTTGTTTTGCCTTATCAAGCAAAGGTACATCATGAATATCATCAAAGGTTTCCTCATTGATAGGAGCAAATATGTCATGGATCAATCTATTTGTACCATCATTCAACTCAACAATATTATTGGTGTCATGTTCTTCCATAGGATTGACCCGATCTTCAATATCCATACCATGTTCCACATATTGTACAATAGTATTTCTACTGCTACTTGGAAGATATTTATCCAATGACAAACACCTAGGAGGATTTATCTTTACAATTAGAAACAAGTAATAACATTAGTGTATATACAAAATATTAAAATGAAATAAAATTTTATAAATACAATCAGTACAAAGACATATATAATGACTAACTTACCATGGGACGATATGTGTGCCCCCCTTCACAATGCCCATACCTCCAACAATGTCTTTCAATTGTTTTCCTTACAAGTCTTCTTCTTTTCAATTCCTTGCATTGATTGCAAGGGAAATAACATTTCCCATCACTGACCTATGCCTCCAATGCAACCCTTAACCTAACAATCTTCCTTTCACTCTCTTCAATTGTTGGCATTGGGATTTCCTATATTTAAAACAAAATCCACTAAAGCAATATAAGTACAATATAGGAAAATATTCTTACAATACAAATGTCACCGAAGTATATTTGACGCCATATGTACTACAAAATTAATCCATTTTCGTCATAGATTTATTAAAGGTCTATAATGGTAGTCAACAATTAATCAAGAAATCAAAACCATAAATTTTACCACATAAGTTCCAAAGATCGACTATAAGAAAGTAATAAAATCAAACAATAAAAGAAAACTAGACCAAGACAAATTGTATAGTAATTAAATGGAATTGAGTAGACATGTTCATACCTATTTCCTAGGAAACCATTTGTGTCCCCAAATGAAAGAGGTTCTAAGATTTAGGGATCCAATATGGGTATTTAAAAAAGAGATAAAGTGTTATTAAAAATTTGTAACCTTCAAAGTACAAAATCTTAGCTATGCAGATCAAGAATTGGAGAGGCGAGTAGCACATAGAAAATAGACTAAATAAATCATGCAATAAACAGTGAACATAAAAATATTTTATAACCGTCGCATATACAAAAAAATAGTTGAAAACACTCACCGTCGTCGATCTTATGACGCACGTTGAATATGTAAAAGTTGACCAAGTCAGTGATCGTTAAACTATTTTCAAACAAGTAGTTGGAATTATCTACGTTCATCGATAGATATATGAACAATCATCGAAAGATCAATGGATATAGAATTTTGTCAGAAGTACGATGTTCTTCGGGCTGCTTAGAAAAAAATAATTAAAATTTTAATATTATGTCGTAATTTATGATAATATGATTAATTTTATCCTTATCGTCAGAATGTTTTGTCAATTTTTGACCCCATATGTAGTAGTGAACATTGTAGCAAGTTAAAAATCATGTGGGAATACACTTCGGCCACATGGGAGGAGGAATAATTCCACTGCGATGCCTGAACATACGATGAAGTCATTGCTAGAAGGTAGGGAAAAACTTTGGGCAGTATATCATATGAGGAGAAAGCACGTGAAGAGGCACGAAAAAAATATGAATAAGATGTAGTCGCAAAAGTATCTGATGCAACAACATCCACACATTCTGGGTCATGATCATAGGAGGATGAATCAATGACTGACAAGAAGAGAAGAAAAAATGAAAAAGGTCCATAAAAATAAAGAGGATGATGCCGAAAATAAAATAAAGATCAAAGAAGATAATGCCAAAGCAAAAGTTGATGCAATAACTTCAACAACAATGAAAGTAGATGTGAAAGAATCTGTCAAGAAAGAAACATAGGCCGAAAGAGAAGCAACAATGTAGCTGAAAAGGCAACGACAAAAACAATAACAACATAACATAGGGTAACAGATTAGTTGACAACTAAGCCAACCGAAGAAGTGAAATGGAAAAGGGATGAGGAGGATCTAAATAATGATGACTCCCCTATGGAAACATATATCCCAGAAATATCAATAGAAGTTTCCAACAGTCATTTTCGATTCAATGGAATGGATTTGGGGCTTCATACACCATACAATCCCAACAAAGTGGTGAACTTCAAAAAGTTCAAATTTGATAAAGCCACTGGCCAAATTGTACAACAATATATCAGAAAGGTCCCAGTCACTAGAGTCTATCCATTATCATTCCTCACATAAATTATAGATGAAGAGGATGTAAGAAAAGACCCACTATCCATAACATGGACTAGAACCGCTTTCACTACAACAACAAAGCAGAACCTCAAGAATTTGTTTTGCCAGAATGAAGAAAAGGATACCATAATTAGAGAAATGGAAGAACAACTCAGATATGCAAAGGAAGAAGAAGGTAGTTTAAGTGAATTCAAGGCATGTGATGAAAAGGTTAGGGAAGAACTTGAGGAGACCACCACAAAAATGTATTCCCATCTTCATGTCTTCCAAAAACTGTCAACCAACATAACATATCAACATAGCTGAGTGCAGGTAAAGAATGTCCAAATCACCACCATTCAGATGCTCTAGCTGAGCTTCTCTGCCCCTCAGAGGTGGAAATAAGAATTGATTACGCTTCCGTTGATCAATGCCAACAAGATGGGAAGAGAGTAGAAAAGGAAACATCAAGCTCACTCACAATATCTATGTAACTCCACAAAGCAACACAAGTATTGACACATACGAGTTTCCTCCCTTTCATCACGGAACTATGGAAAACCATTTCAATGGAGCATATCCTCGAAAAAATCCAACAACACATAAACAATAGATGGGAGAAAGATGAAGCAACTACCAGAGTAACAATTGTGTTGATGGAGGAACACCTCATCCAACTGGCCAAAGTTTAAACGATGATTCAAGCATTCATGGGCGAGAGACATGAAGACTCTCAATGAAAAATCCACCTCCCACAAATCCCCCCTCGATGAAAGTTTATACTGCATGATCATATCAATCGATGGCCAGTACGAGGTTTGTGCAACCTATTTCAAAGACAAGGGTACATGAATAAGATGAAATAGAAATTAGGATTTGTTAACAACAATATTCTATTTTGTCTTTTTCCAACTGTTGTCATCTTCATCCTCATTCTTGTACATGTCAATAGTCATTGAGGGGGAAGTTGAAAGGTTTTTGTAACTACTTCTTATGAAATTCAAGAACACATTTTTAGGAGTTACTAGAATTTTTATAAATAAAGGAAGAGGCCCATTTTGAATAGGCTCTTAAAGCATTGTACATTCACTAAACTATTTTGGATAAAATGCCATGTTAAATAAAATTGAGAATCGCTCAGGGCCAATTTTGATAGAGAGAAGAGATTTTTTAAATGGTTGCTTACTGTGAACTACTTTCAGTAGATTGTGTATTGTTTACATGTGTTGTAAGAATATATTTTTGCCTATAGACTTTTCTTATGCAAATTGATATCCTTCTTGCAACTTTTCTATTCTTTCTTATGTTTTGTCCCTATAATATGAGTTTCTTATGTATGTGATAACATGATATAGATTATTCTGGTTATGTATTTTCATACCATAACATTTGCATCTTCTATAACCCATTTTTTCTGTACCTGCTAAGTATCCATCTCTGTCCATTTGTTGCAACCTATCCATACCTTTACTACTCAACTATCTACAATACTGACCCATCTATCAATATACTATCATGGCTGCAACTGATCATCATCTATTCATGTTTCTTCAAACTGAATCAAATGTGTCCACTGGTCTTCTATTTATTAATTGGGTTGATTTTCATTGATGTCAACCCTTGAAGCAAGTCCGATAGAAAATTTGGGTAGCCTCAACAATATGGATAAGGGACTTTAGTTTGATTGATGTATAATGGTATGAAGTTTAATATATTTGTAGGTAAGACTATATATTTGTAGGTAATACTATTCTAGATGGATAGTACATGCCATGTCATTTCCGATGATATGTGCAATGCCACATAAATCCTCTCGGTTAGAGATTTATGACCTTGTGAATTTGGAGAACCCTCATGAGTTATCTAGAAGGTCAAATAAGTCAAAATTATTCTAGAAGTTCCTAGAAGAAGTTGACTAGACAAGTGAGTAAAACTAGGAGTTAATCACGGGTTAAGTTGTTGCAATAAGATAATAATTAAAAATAAATTGGTTGCAACTAGAAGTGAAGAATTTACTATTTGTAGCAAAGTGGGTAGAAGTGGACAAGTGGTTAGAAGTGGGTTAGCCCTAAAATAAGGAAATTGGGTTAAGTTGGTTAGAAGGTAACCCCTTGAGGAAGCTACATGGAAGTATAAATAAGAGAGCAAGGTTCTCCTATTAGAACCTATTGAGAACATTGAATATATTTTATTGTGTAACGTTTATTGCAGGTACTTATTGATACATCTGAAGTTGCACAAGTTTGAGGTAGCACAAAGGGTTGATGGAGAAATTTTCAGAATTACATAAAATGCCGAAAAACCCCTAGTTTTTGAGGTGTACACAGGATGCAGTGGAGCAGGATGCATATGTACGTGGGGTAGCAGTGTATGAGGGCCTGTACATGAAAGAAAAGCCATATAAACTTGAGAAGATGAAGATGTTGAGTTTCTAGAGTCTGAAATAAATCTCCCAGGAAGGTCTACAGTGACCGAGTACATAAGATCTATCTACTGGTTCAAAAGGTATGTCCTATTTCTATGAGTAGTTGGATTTTTTTCTTCTACATGAGAAATGGTTATGGGGGTTTGAGGATTTTCCCTAGAGAGATTAGTGGCTACATGGGACTTTCTGTATAAGTTAGATCTACAGAAATATAGTGCTGGTATAATCAATATTTATCATTGATACATCTTGTTAGTGTTGAGGAACATCTTGTATTTCTTGGAATATGGTTAAGGGCCTTTGTGGTACATGGTTTAGAGCTTGTATTTGTAAAGTGGTTGATGTATTGAGAGGTTGAATATCATAAAGGGTTTGATTTCTATTTCATGTGAGGGTTATTATACTTGTTCATGATTACACACACTTGTATGGCACATAACTAGAGAGATATAGATGCTTTGGGTAAAGGATATGTATGAGGATGTATGGATAGGGAAAAACTACAATATGGACATAGTGACAAGTTGCCAAGTTTATGTGATAAAGGCCGCAGAGGGTCATAAATTTTTAAAAGAGAGAAAACCCTAGTTTTCGGAAGGCATACACAGGCTGCAGAAAAAATAGCTTGCGTGCATATGCAGACTGCAGTATAGATAGGGTGCATACACACGTGTGATGCATAATAGACATGTCATGTATCTGTTGTTTTTGGTTGGTATAGGCTCAATTCAAGTACAATTTGATTACAGGGTAGTGGTACAAGTTGGCTACAGGTTAGTGGTACAAGTTGGTACAAGTTTATAGTGGTATATCTCACAGTGACAATGTGACAATGGTTTCTTCATTTGACACTTATATTTCAAGGTGGTAAGATGGGGCAAGGATAGGTGGTTGTATCCACCTTCCATTTTTAGTTGAAGAACATAGGGGGTTGTAGCCAGAGAATTGGGGACTTGTAGATTCCCTCAAGTTGTAGCCTGAAAATATAGGGGGTCAAAGCCTCCTTCTAGTTGTAGCTGGAAAACAAAGGAATTTGGTGCTTCCAATGAATGTAATTCTTAAAGACATATAAGAAAAAATATTTTGTGGTTTTCTCTCGCATTAGGTTTCCACGTAAAAATATTGGTGTATTGTGTATGTGTATAATTGTTCATTTGTTCATGGTTTAATTACTATGCACTTATATAATGATATATTGATCATAAATATAAATAACACTTGCATAATATGGTTAAACATATTAAAAATATCTATTACTGATTCACCCCCCATCTCAGTAATACAACAATTGGTATCAGAGCAGGTTCCTTTCAAAATTAGTTTAACCACTGAAAGGTAGGTTGTGGAGAGAAACAATATGTATAAAAATGGAATACCACAATTTGATGGAAATAAATATGCATTCTGGAGCATAAGGATTAAAACATATGTATAGGCACAGGGATTTGAGGTTTGGAAATCGGTTATAGATGGATATAAAGAACCAACAGTTCCGCCAACAAATAACAACGAAAAGAAACTCAGCCTAAATAATTAAAAATCCACAAATGCACTTCTGAATGGTCTTTGTGATTCAGTATATACCAAAGTTGTACATTTTATCTCCGCTAAATAAATTTGGGACAAACTTCAAAACATTTTTGAAGGAGATTCAAAATTCAAAGCAACAAAGCCTCAAACTTATAGAGGTCAATTCAAACAACTAAATATGAAGGAATATGAGAATATTGCAGCTTACTTCTTATGATTTGATGAAACCATGAATGAAATCATAGGATTGAGAGAAGAAGTTGATGAATCTGTAATTTTTCAAAAGGTACTAAGATATCTTCCAATGAGATTTGATCCTAAGTTCTCAACACTAGAAGAAACAAAATATCTAGACTCAATAAACATGGATGAACTACATGGAATCTTCATAGCCTATGAAATGAGAACTGAACAGGAAAATCCAGGTATAAAAGAAGCAACATTAAAAGAATCCAAAAGTTCAAAGAAAAAGGGAAAGCAAAAGGTAAAATAATATAACAACAACAATGACATCTCGGAAGACGATGAACAAGTGGCCAACTTTGTTAGAATATTGAAAAAGGGAACCACCGATAGATATAAAGGTAAGCTTCCATTAATTTGTTTTAACTGTGATGGTATTGGTCATTTTTCTAACACATGTACTCACAAGAAAAATAAAATAAATGAATAGGATGATTCAAACAACAAACAAACATATAAAGGAAAAAGAACCAAAAATAAAGTCTTCAAGATTTTTTTTTCACCAAAGAAGACTGCTCCTCATCAGACGAAGATGAAGTCAATGAAAGTGAGAAAAAAATGGTTCTATTCATGGCAGAAGAATACTACAATAAACAAGACACCGAAGAGGAGTATGAAGAAACAAAAGTTGACTATAGAGAATAACTGTTGAGTGCTATAGAAGTTATAAAAAGAGAAAAGAAGAAAAACAAAAAAATCCAAGCAGAAATAGACAAGAAATAATACATTCAGAATTCAAACTCTGAAGAACTAGAGTACATGATCACTAAATTAAAGGTTCAAATAGAATAAGACAAAAGAATCGAAGAAGCACTCAAATAATAGTTGGAAGAAAAAGACAGGATCATTGGAAATTTGGAAGCATAGGTTGTTACATTGAGAAAAGACCTTCAACAGAAGAACATGCAGAACGATTCAAAGATTTTTGATAATATTACTGATAGTCAAAGGCCACATCATGACAAGTCCGAGATAGGATACAATCAGAAAGAAATAGGCTCAATCTCCAAAACCACAGATAAAGAAACACAACCAAGAAGCTATGCAGAGATAGTTAGAGGATACAAGAAGTTTTACAGGGAAGATCACATGGACACTCCACCTAGAAGAGTGAGATTAGAAAATCAATGACAGTCAGAAACAAGCAGGCCTTAGTATGAATAAGGATTCATAATAGTATCTCCTTTTAGAATATCTCCAACTCTAAGGTATCAAACTATATTTTTTGTTTTATGTTATGCATGTAATAATTTTGGACATAAAACTATAAATTGCGGAGCTAATAGCAAGAACAAAACCAACTTTTAAAGTCATGCACAAAATTGTTATCCAGTAAGGCCTAGTGAAACACAGAGAATAAGCTACAACAAGTTTGAATCATTGAGCACTGAAGTGGAATGCTACAAATTAAAAAACTTTGGACACATGGCCAAATATTGTAGAATGATAGTCCCTCCTAAAGAATCACAACAAAATAACAATAGTCACAGACAAGAACCTCAACAGAGAATATGGATAAGTAGGACCAATTTAACAATGAAGAATGCACACTCGCTCTACAATATAAACACAAGAAACATGGTTGGTATGTTGATAGTGGCTATTCAAAGCACATGATAGGTGATGAAGACAAGTTTCTTACATTAAGAAAGGAAAGAGATGGACTAGTCTCCTTTGGAAATGATGCTCAACTAGAATCATTGGAAAGGGCATGGTCATAATTGGAAACAAGAATACCAAGGGAGAAAATGTTCTACTAGTGGAAGATATGAAACATAATCTCTTAAGTGTAAGTCAAATGTTGACGAAGGTCATAAAATTACGTTCGATTCACAGAAGTGCAAGATAAGAAAAATAGGTTTAGACAAATTGATTGCAACAACTTTACGAACTTCAAGCAACATATATGTATTAAGTGAAATTGTAAATGAAAAGTTTTGTTTAGGAAAGGAAGATGAAGTTTGGCTATGGAACAAAAGAATGGGTCACATAAACCTCGATAACCTCGTCAAACTCAACAAAAAGGAAGCAGTCAGAGAAATTCCCCAGATCATGAAACCAACCAACACATTATGCAAGCATTGTCAACAAGGAAAGAAAACAAAGACCATGTTCAAATAAAAGGTATACTCAACGATAAGACCACTATAAATTATGCATACTGATCTAGTTGGACCAACTAGAACAAAGGGTTTAAAAGGTGAGAAATACTTTATGTTATTGGTTGATGATTATACAGAATGAATGCAATTTTTTTCTCAGGAATAAGTCATAAGAATTTGAAAAATTCAAGGTATACAAGGAAATGGTTGAAAGTGAAATGGATTCAAAAATCAAATGTTTGAGATCTGATAATGGAGGAGAGTTTACTTAAAAGGAATTTATGGATTTCTACATCAAGGATGGAATACAAAGACAATTCTATGTTGCTAGGACACCTCAATAGAATGGAGTTGTTGAAAGAAAGAACAAGAAAGTACAAGAAATGGTTTGAACAATGTTAATGGATTCTAAATTGACAAATGTCTTTTGGAAACATGCAATGCATACAACAGTTCACATTCAAAACAAAGTAATGCTCAGAAACAACAGTGACAAAACTCCCTACGAGCTATGGAAAGGAAGACCAACAAATGTGAAGCACTTCAGAGTGTTCGAAACCAAATGCTACATCAAAAGAGAAGACAACATAATGATAAAGTTTGACTCTTGTGTCGACAAAGGTGTACTTGTTGGTTACTCAAGTACAAGGAAAGCATACAAGTTTTACAATCTAAGGCTCAACAAAGTTGTGGAAAGAATCAATGTAACAATTGATGAAACATGTGGACAAAAATTAAAGGAAGAAGAAAAGGAATAAGTGGAACACATTTATGAAGAAGAAGAAAATGATGAAGACACAGTAGAAGGGGAAGATGAATAAGATCAAACATAAATAGAAGAGAAAGTTCAACAAGTGCTGCCAAAGACACCTAGCAAATGAGTATAGAAGAATCATACTTTAGATTAGATTATTGGAAACAAAGATGCATGAATTGAGACTAGATGAGGAATTTGTTCACCAGAACAATTGCACCTAGCACTCTTATCTACGATTGAACCAAATAGTTTTGAAGAGGCCAACAAGAATGAATTCTGGATAAAATCCATGGATGAAGAATTGGATCAGATAGAGAAAAATGACACTTAGGAATTGGTTCCAAGACCAAGATACAAGAATGTGATTGGCACAAAGCAGGTCTTCAGAAATAAATTGAATGAATATGGACAATGTTGGTGAAATTATATGTATAATATATTACCAAACATAAATTATCAACCGAGATTCATAATCAACAAAGTTGTTACACTATATGTGCCATAAACATGTGGTTTAACTATGTCTGATGAGTATAGTCTATATAAGAAAACAATCTAAAAACCAACACTCTGTTTTCACACTTCAAAGATAACAGTCTCCACACATTTCAAAATTCAGTAAGAAAAACTCATAAACAAGCATATGATCTAAATTTCTTGCTCAGGTGATGGATCTGTTCATTGATGTCTAATGTAGCACCCCCTCCCTCAACAGGTTCTTCACGACCTCCCGGTCTTAGGATCGTTCTATCCTTCAGATCCGTAGAACCGAAATGGTTCTTTCGGCCTTCCTTGAGACCTCACGAACCCGATCCACAAGTCCTTATACAAAAACTCTACCTGCACCTTGCAATTGCACCAATGCATGAGCTTTCATCTCCACGCGGCCACCAAACACGACCACGACCCTTTCCCGAAAAGGGAATTTTGGATTTCGGGACTCTCTAAGTCCTGATGTCAAGAGCCTCTGCCTCCTCGATCCTCCAATCTCTGAATTATCGAAATGCCGAAATGGATTTACCACGACGATTAGCCCTTGGCCAATATTTGGTCCAGGTGTACACTTTTTCCTGTGACCACAGTCTGCTTCGGGGTTTTCAATACCAAGATCCCTGGCTCTTAGTCCTCGGGACGGTGAAAGTGTCGATCCCCAAAATGCCGAAATCCCTGGCCCGACTTTCTCCTCTCAAAAGGATGTGTTTCCCCGACTCGTTGCGTTTCGTGACTTCAGAACTCTCAATGTCAAGTATCCCACTTCCTATCTATGAGATCCCCAAAATTCCCAATCCCGATATGCCGATACTAGGTGTGACTGCAGCCCCACTCCTCGCTATGTTGCGTTTCGAAACTTCAGGGTTTTCATCTCCAAGATATCGGATTCCTTGTCTCCAGGACTTTCGATATCCCGAATCTCGATATGCTGAAATGTAGGCTTCCTTCTGTGTCCCTTCAATGCTTCGGGGTTTCGCGCTTCGGGACTTTACGATACCCATTGCAACCCCTTGCTCCTTCGAGCTTCCGGTATCTGAAGTACCGAAGTACCGAAATCCCGAAACTCCAGTCCTCCTTCTCCTGAGCAAGATCAACGACTCAAATCCTCCCTGATCCAACTGCTTAGATCCTTTCAGGATTCTATGGGTTAAGAGTTCCGAACTCTTACTCCTGCATCTTTCGGTAGCCGAAATACCGAAATGGCCTTTCGAGGATTTCCCTGAAACCTTGCCCGTGTGCACTTTTTGGGACTTTGGGATTCACAATTTCGCAAATCCTCCGCGACCAAACCTTGATCCTTCAACTTCCCGGTATCCGAAACCTCGATGGGTTCGGATCTTTGCCACGTGTCCTTTGAAATGGATGGTTCTGATTCTTTCGAGACTTCGCGGATCAGGAGACTGCGGTGCAGCAATTCCATGACCCCTATACGCTCTGATCCCCGAACTCCGAAATCCCGATGCATTCACTGTTTCAGGACTTTCGGTGATCCTCCCCTCAGCTCATATGTGAGCTTAACTCGTGCATGCCTTCTCCCAGATCCAACGATGGTCGACGATCTGTGCAAGATCTAATGGCCAAGATCTTCTTCTCCTATGCGCTCTCCTCCTGCTACTTCCTGGATGTGAGACTTCAACGGTCCAGATCTTGTCCTTGGCCTGATCCGACGACAGCTTTGCTCCCCCTTGTGAGCTTCCATTCCTTCCCGATCCTTGGAAGAATTCAACTTATCAAAGGCCTCGACTTTTTCCCCTACTACGAAGCCTCTACTCACAACTTCTGTTTGTCTGCGTTCTTGAAGTCGCTTTCCCTTCTGAGCTTCCTCAAAATCAAACCCTCCAAAGGGTCTCCTTTCATCCTCTGCGATACTTGTAGGGCTCTATGCATGAAATCACTCTCCCTCCTGAGCTTTGTTCTCTTTGAATCCTTGAAGGATCCTTCGACCTCCGCACTCCTTGTAGCTGTTGCTCTTGTGCACAAAAGCAATTTTCCTCCTGAGCTTCTCTTCTCTGAAACCTTGAAAGGTTTTCATGACCTCTTTGATTCCTATAGGGTCCCTACACACATGAAGGTGTTGTCTATCCTGAGCTTCTCTGTTGCTCATACCTCTAAGGGAATTAACCCTTTTCTCTCCCTCAGATGGAGAATCTAATGCCCTCTTGGCAGTCTCGTGCTCAAGCAACTCCTTGTTGAGTCTGTAGGGTATTCAACAACCCTGTGAAGGTCCTCTTGACACTTCCTTCTCCGTCAGAACTCTAAGATTTCTTCATGTGAAAACTATCACTTACTCAACGCCCTCTTGGCGGAGTTCCTACAAAATCCCTCAATGGTTCTATTCCCTTCAACAAAATCTAAGCAGAGTTCTCCTGTGTGCTCTGTGCACTTGCTCAATGACCTCCTAGAAGAGCTCTCCCAGAATTCCTTAGAATTTCTGTCTTCTCTGAACTCAAGATAGAGTTCTTCTCCTCAATGCAACCCGTGCATCTTCTCAATTCCCTCTTGCCAGAGATCTACAGAACTCCTCAGAGATTTTGTCTTCTTATGTGCTTTCCTTTGCATATTCCTACCTCCAAGGTATTCAACAACCTTGAGTCTTCCCCTTGAGCCAATGACTTCAGGTGATGCACCGTCCTGGCACGTCCTTGCCCAAATTTCACAGAATTTAGGAGTGCATCTATGCACTGGCTTTCAGAACCCGCAGCGTTCTGTCACACCCTCTTGGCATGAAGCCTCAAAGAACCCAACAGACAATGAATTTTGTCTATCCCTGCAAACTCACACCTACAACATACATCTACAACATATAATGAACACACAAAGACATATATGCAACCACATAATAACATGGAGGAAGCTGTTGTTTGTATTAGTATAAAATGCCTCTGTTTACAATGTGTTTGAGCTCAGAATTTTTACAGAGTCTCGGATCCTTCTCTCCTCCACTCTAACTCTCGTAGAGCTCTCCTATATCTCGAATCTACTCGACTTACCCAACTACTTCTAACTCATCGTACATACAAAAGATCTTTTACATGAGGGGGCTCTTCGAGCTCTTCCCTCCATCCCCACCAACCCTATTCAATTACTTTAACTTTACATTGAATGGGATGTCTAGTCCAGATCAGAGCTAGATCCCAGCCTTACAACCATTAAAGGCCTTCTTTAACTACAGACTGCTGAAAGGCATGACTTTGGCTCTACCAACCTTACAAACATTAATTACATTGATTTCAAATTCAAAATTTGAAACGAGAGGGCTGCGCCTTGCTTCATCCCATTGAATGCGTGTTGTGATGGTTAGCTGACTGGCCCATGGATGGCTTGGAGCGATGCTCCTGCATCATACTCCTCTGCTGTGAAAAATTCATGAGCTTCTGCTCATGAGCTTCCCAGCATCGTTGTTGAAATCCACTTGGATCCCAAACAACTCTTTGGCGCTGTTCATTACTCCACTTCTCTGCTGCTGCTGCTACTGCTACTATGGAAGACCCTCTTCTGCTCAGCCTTTCTCTGCTGGCAGTCTCTTGTGCTGACTTCAACATCAGCCTCCTGACCTGCTCTATCTCCTCGTCCAACTGCTCCCATGGCTGGCTCTGTGTATGCAGTATCCTCGACTGCATTTCTTCTCTACAAATGGGAAAATCATCATGATCTCCCATGTCATCCTCTTCCTCCTCAGTGGCACTAAGTGTCCACTCTGCTGAAAATTCCAGCTTCGTAGTCCTATTACTAAGCTGCTACTCAGCTTTTTTCTATGACAACTTTGCTGCTACCATATCTCTTTGTGTTGGCTCAAGTCCAACCTCTCCCAGCTGCTCCTTGGGCTGGTATGCTCCTCCTGCATCTGCTTCCAACTTGACTTTTTGGATGTGCATTCTCTGCACTATCACCCTTCTCTCCAGGGTTTCAATATGCTTGCATAGATCAACAAAGCTCATGTTGTCTTCCTCTTCTTCTTTTTCTGTTGCAACATCCAATGCTGCAGTCTTCTTAGCTTCCTGGCTGAAAATGTTGAGCCACTCCTCGGAATGCTCATCTTCCTCTGCTTGGGCAGCCTATGATGTCTGCTCCATTTCTTTGAAAATCACAGCTGGCTATCTTTCCCCTGTTGCTGCATCTGCAACACCGATTCTTGCCTCAACTGGGCTCAATGGTAGGAATATCTGAATTCCTCCAATGATCAGAATGTCCTTCTGATATTTTTCCTCTGTTAGCTCCTATGGCTGATCCGAACTCAACTTTGAGTTCATGAGACTCTCACGTGGCCTCATCTTCTCTCCCTTGCCCTCCTAACAATATGGGATTTCTCTACTGCTCCCTTGGCAGTCTATGAGATCCTCAGATCTCATCTTATTTCCCACCTAGTAATTTGAATTTCCAGTCCTGCCCTCTTGGCAGCCTATGAGACCCCGCAGTGATCTCACCTTATTTCCCTCTTGGCAACATGAAATTTCTCTTCTGTCCTCCTGACAGTCTATGATATCCCGCAATGATCTCATCTCATTGCCCAGTTAGCAATTGGAAATTTCTGTTCTTCCATCTTGACAGTCTCTGAGATCTTCCGGTGATCTCAGTTCATCCTCATCACTGAGATTTCTCCCAGCCTATGGCTCACAGACGTGAACCACTTTCTCCTCTAGTTCATTGAGGTCTTCAACATGCCTCCACCACCCTCTCAACAGTCTCCACTGTCTTCTGGCCAACAATTTCTGAATCGGCCATCTCACCTTCGCTTTCATGGGCCATTCATATACCCAATGCGGCTTTGCATCCTGCTGCATCTGTAATGCAAGTTCCTCCATCCTCGCTCTAATCTTGAAGAGTTCTTTATCCATCTCAGCTTTGCTTGGCTACTGATGGATCTTCTTTCAATCTCATCTATGGCCTTCAATAGCCATTTTCCTGCCTTCTGTCTGCCCTCCTGGCAAACCTGCTGCCGTCACTCTGCAACTGAGAGCTTCCAGCCTCTCCTACAGTCCTCCTAACTATCTATTTGACTGCTGCACACCTGCAACAATCTCCACAGAGTTCCAATACTTTGTCTCCTTCTGCCCGTCTCTGCAAGCTGCCTCTGATACCAAACTAATGTGTACCAGAGTACTCTTTCTCCTCTCGCTTCCTCTGCTTGCAATATACAAATAGAGTCAAGCTCTGATACCAAA
>JASDQU010010864.1:273282-285565 GCA_032191745.1 Picea mariana | reverse complement strand
TCCTTCCGCGTCCCTTCAATGCTTCAGGGTTTCGCACTTTGGGACTTTGCAATCCCCGTTGGAACCCCTTTCTCCTTCAAGCTTCTGGTATCCAAAGTACCGAAGTACCAAAATCCTGAAACTCCGGTCCTCCTTCCCTTGAGCAAGATCAACAGCTCAAAGCCTCCCTGATCATATGGCTCAGATCCTTTCAGGATTGTACGGGTTAAGAGTTCTGAACTCTTCATCTTCTGGTAGTCGAAATACCGAAATGTCCTTTCAGGGATTTCCCCGAAACCTTGCCCATGTGCACTTTTTGGAACTTTGAGATTCAAAATTTCACGAATCCTCCGCGGCCAAACCTTGATCCTTCAACTTCCTGGTATCTAAAACCATGATGGGTTTGGATCTCTGCCACGTGTCCTCTGAAATGGATGGTTCTGATTCTTTTGGGACTTTACAGATCAAGAGATCACGGTGCAGCGATTCCATGACCTCTATACACTCTGATCCCCGAACTTTGAAATCTTGATGTGTTCGCTGTTTCGAGACTTTTGGTGAGCCTCCACTTAGCTCATATGAGAGCTTAACTCATGTGCGCCTTCTCCCAGATCCAACGACGGTCGATGATCTATGCAAGATCTGATGGCCCAGATCTTCTTCTCCTATGCGCTCTCCTCCTGCTGCTTCCTGGACATGAGACTTCAACGGTCCAGATCTTGTCCTTGACCTGATTCGATGGCAGTTGTGCTCCGCCTTGTGAGCTTCCATTCCTTTCCAATCCTTGGAAGAATTCAACTTATCAAAGGCCTTGACTTTTTTCCCTGCTACAAAGCCTCTACTCACAACTTCTATCTATGTTCTTGAAGACACTTTCCCTCTTGAGCTTCCTCGAACTCAAACCCTCCAAAGGGTCTCCTTTCAGCCTCTGCAATACTTGCAGGGCTCTATGCATGAAAGAACTCTCCCTCCTGAGCTTTGTTCTCTTTTAATCCTTGAAGGATCCTTCGACCTCCGCACTCCTTGCAACTGTCGCTCTTGTGCATAAAAGCACTTTCCCTCCTGAGCTTATCTTCTCTGAAACCTTGAAAGGTTTTCACAACCTCTGTGATTCCTACAGGGTCCCTGCACACACGAAGGTGCTGTCTGTCCTGAGCTTCTCTGTTGCTCAGACCTCTAAGGCACTTAACCCTTTTCTCTCCCTCGGATGGAGAATCTGATGCCCTCTTGGCAGTCTCTTGGTCAAGCAACTCCTTGCTGAGTCTGCAGGGTATTCAACAACCCTATGAAGGTCCTCTTGACACTTCCTTCTCCCTCAAAACTCTAAGAGTTCTTCCTATGCAAACTGGCACTTACTCAACACCCTCCTGGTGGATCTCCTGCAGAATCCCTCAATGATTTTGGTCACTTCAACGAACTCTAAGCAGAGTTATCCTGTGCGCTCTGTGCACTTGCTCAATGCCCTCCTGGCAAAGCTCTCCCAGAATTCCTCAGAATTTCTGTCTTCTCTGAACTCAAGATAGAGTTCTTCTCCTCAATGCAACCCATGCATCTGCTCAATGCCCTCCTAGCAGTGCTCTACAGAACTCCTCATAGATTCTGTCTTCTTCTGTGCTTTCCTCTGCAAAGTCCTACCTCCAAGGGATTCAACAACCTTGAGTCTTCCCCTTGAGCCAATGAATTCAACTGATGCACCGTCCTGGCATGTCCTTGCCCAAATTCTGCAGAATTCAGGAGTGCATCTATGCACTGGCTTTCAGAAACCGCAACGTTCTGTCACACCCTCTTGGAATGAAGCCTCAAAGAACCCAACCTGAATCAAAGAACCCAGCAGATAATGAATTTTGTTTGTCCTTGCAAACGCACACCTACAACATACATCTACAACATATAATGAACACACAAAGACATTCATGCAACCACAGAATAACATGCAGGAAACTGTTGTTTGTATTAGTATAAAATGCCTATGTTTACAATGTGTTCAAGCTCAGGCTTTTTATAGAGTCTTGGATCCTTCTCTCCTCCACTCTAACTCTCACAGAGCTCTCCTATATCTTGACTCTACTCGACTTACCCAACTACTTCTAACTTATACTACATACAAAAGATCTTTTACATGAGGGGGCTCTTCGAGCTCTTCCCTCCATCCTCACCAACCCTATTCAATTACATTAACTTTACATTGAATGGGATGTCTAGTTCATATTGGAGCTAGATCCCAACCTTACAACCATTAAAGGCCTTCTTTAACTACAGACTGCTCAAAGGCACGACTTTGGCTCTACCAGCCTTACAAACATTAATTACATTGATTTCAAATTCAAAATTTGAAATGAGAGGGCTGAGCCTCTCTTCATCCCATTGAATGCGTGTTGTGTTGGTTGGCTGGCTGGCGCATGGATGGCTTGGAGCGATGCTCCTGCATCAATGTCTCATGAAAGGAAAATATGAACTTTGATTCTATCTCCTAAAGCAAGTAAACTAACAATAATTAACACTCTGCATACTCTTAAAAAGGAAACTCAATCAAGATTAAAAGAAATACCAGGCAGAGTAAAACACTCCATTATAGGTTCATGTAAGGTGAGAGATGGAGGTATTGATTATGCCTGTGTTTGCAAGATGTAGTCTAATCAATTTTGAAAGAAAACACTAAGTGTGGTGGAATATTCCATTATAGGCTCATGTATGGTGAAATATGGAGATCCAACTTGTTCTCATTTCTTTTAACAACTCAATTCAGTAATAACTTGCAAGCAATCCCTATGTAATTTTGCACACTTCTTCAAACCAATGACATTCAGAAAGTAAATCAATGCAACTTGACAATTAGGAAAAGTTATTTCATTCCTACACAGGAAACAAAGGTTTTAAAGAGATGTTACATTTGTTGGCTCATGTAATGTGAATAATGGACTCTCAAACCATTCCCATGCTGCCATACCTCGCAAGATAAAAGCTAAGATTAAAATGACATAATTCAGAAATAAATGATCACACACAAAAATCATAAATGTTCAAACACAGAAATCATAACTGACTATGAAGCTACCACTAGATTAATGTTCACAGTTTTTATGCATCCACACTTATACTATATTGTAATTCACAACTTGCTCACATCACCCATTTCTACTCACAACTGATATGTACAGAATCACGATACACACATACTTACAGAAATTAGATCCACGTTGCAATTACAGTAAGCTTGCCAAGTTGGACCGATGGGCCCTTGTCGATGCCAACATAGAAGCTTAGAGGGAACTCATAGAATAATAGGATTTAAAGAACACATGGAATCATTGAACTTAACTTCACATTAATTCTTCAACAAGTAAGTTTACAAAAAGAATATGTTCAGAAATCAGATCTATAACATAACAATTCCTCTTCAAGAACAAATCTTGCAGCATAAAAATTCCTCTCCCTTCCTCAGACCTATGAGGTCTTATTTATATACAAAATCAATGGAGGAATGGATGAAACCAAATCCCCAAACTCAGAAATCAATTTTTACAATTTTAGGATAAATCCCAAAAATCTAGGGTTTTCATCAATTTGGGTAGATTCAAGTTAGAGATCCACCCATATTTTCTAAAACAATTCAAATTTTGGAAAAGTTCCCTTATTTTTCTCAATTTTCCACATTCTAGACAAAACGCATTTCGTAGAATTTTGTAGATTTGATTCCATCTGCACGAAAATCAAGGCGCAAGTTGGCAGTTTAGATTTTTGCTAATTTTTGCATAATCATTCCCCCTGCACTGGAGGTCCACATGTGTGATCTGGGTGAATTCTGACTTACTTGTCCGCATGTAAACACCACTCTGGATAAAACCCATGTCCCCTATTTTCTTCTAGAAGTATTCAAAAATTTCGAATTGTTTCTAGTACCAGATGATTGTTGATGTTGGTACTAGACGAGCACAACATTGGTACCGGACGAGCGCAAAATTGGTATAGGATGAGATGATTATTAGATGAATGCTGAAACAAGTACCAGATGAATAGGGGTTGTTGTTATAAGTTCTTCTTAGATCATTCAAAGTAATTAGAGAGCTTAAAAAATCAAATATTCAATCCAAATAATTAATAAATCATCATAAATCATGATTAAACATAAGTTACCTCATATGTACACAATAATGGCTAAAAGACATGTCTGTTGAGGAAAATAGAAACATAGTGCATATGTATGAGGCAAAATTGGTTAGGATATGGGACAATATAAGACAATTGGAGGTGACAAAAATGAGGCTCAACAGACAGGTTAGCATGAATAAAAATATATTGGTATGTAAAGGATACGCATAGGTTCAAGGTATTGAATTTGAAGAGATGTTTTCCCTAGTTTCCAGAATGGAAGCAATCAGATTGATACTAGCTTATGCATGTTCAAATAATATTGTATAAGATGGACGTAAAATCAACTTTTCTGAATGGAGATCTAGAAGAAGAAGTCTACATTGAGCAACTAGAAGGATTTCAGTTGTCAAAGAATGAAGATTATATTTGCAGATTAAGTAAGGACTTGTATGGTCTCAAAGAGGCCCCCAGGGCATGGTATTACAGACTATACAGATACTTACAACACCAAGGGTTCAGAAAAGGAAATGCATATAACAACCTCTACATCAAGGTAACTAAAGATAGTATTTTATTAATTTAAGTTTATGTTGATGATATTATTTTTGGAAGTGATGATGAAAGGTTAAGCCAGAAATTTGCAAAGGATATGAAAAATGAATTTGAAATTTCATTACTTGGAGAACTATCCTTATTTCTGGGTCTTCAGATATGTCAAAGCAACCAAGGAATTTTTATTTCTCAAACTAAGCATATTAGAGAAATTCTAAAGAGGTTCAGAATGAAAGATTGCAAACCAGTTAACACTCCTATGCAAACTAGTTGCAAGTTGAACAAATATGATGATTGAAAGTCTACATATCAAAGGCAGTGCAAGTCAATGATTGGAAGCTTACTATATGTGACAACATCCAGACCAGAAGTAATGTAGGCAATTGGACAGGTGACACGATTTCAAGCAACACCAAAGGAATCACATGTTATAGCAGTGAAGAGGATTTTCAGATATCTCAAGGGAACATAAGAGTTTGGATTATGGTATCCAAAAGGAAATGATCTATCACGTATTTCCTACATAGATGAAAATTAGGTAGGTTTCATTGATGACCGACAAAGTACCAGTGGAGCGAAATTCTACTTGGGTGAGTGTTTGGTATCTTGGCTAAGCAAGAAACAATCATCAATATCATTGTATACAACCGAAGCATAGTATATTGCAGCAACAACATGTTGTACAAAGGTTCTACGGATGAAACAAAATTTGACAGATATGCAGGATGAGTATGATGAGCCCATTCCTATATATTGTGATAATACAAGCACTATTAGTATCTTAAAGAATCCAATGATGCACTCCAAGATGAAGCACATTTCAATCAAGTATCACGTTCTACGAGAACAAGTTGCAGAGAAGAACATCAGAATTGAATATGTGGGAACAAAGGAACAAGTTGCATATATCTTCACCAAACTGTTTCCAAGGGAATCTTTTGAGTATCTTCACTAGAGACTCAGAGTAGTTTCTACTCCAAAATGAATGCTTATCTTATATTTCTTAGATTTTCATGAGGAAGCACCATACAAAGGACAATTCAGGTTGGTGGAGAAGTTCAAGAAGAGTTCAGTTACGAGGAGAAGCCCCAAGGATAGTTCAGTTAGGGGGAGCAACCCCGGACGAGAAGTTACCTTTTCCATTGATGTCAAAGGGGGAGAGATTCATTAGTTGCAGGAACAAGTGTTAGATGCTTGGAGAGAGAGCACAGAGGCATGCTTGCAGGGGGGGAAATGGTCACAGGGGGAGCATAAGCGATATGAATTTAGTGTTGCATCATAGTGTTTCCATCAATGCCAAAGGGGGATATTTTTGATTAATTGGGTTGGTTGTCATTGATGTCAACCCTTGAAGCAATTGCAATATAAAATTCCGCTAGCCCCAACATTATGGATAAGGGGCTTCAATTTGATTGATATATAATGGTATGCAATTTAATATATTTGCAGGCAAGACAATTCTAGATGGATATTACATGTCATGCCATTTCCAGTGATATGTGGAACACCACATAAATCCTCTCGGTTAGAGAGTTATGGCCTTGTGAAGTTGGATAACCCTCATGATTTATCTAGAAGGTCAAAGAAGTCAAAATTATTCTAGAAGCTCCTAGAAGAAGTTGACTAGTCAAGTGAGTAAAACTAGGAGTTAATCATAGGTTACTTTTTTTGCAATAAGAAAATGATTAAAAATAAATTAGTTGCAACTATAAGTGGAGAATTTACTATTTGTAGCAAAGTGGGTTAGAAGTGGGTTAGCCCTAAAAGAAGGAAATTGTGTTAAGTTGGTTAGAAGGAAACCCTTGAGGAAGCTACATGGAAGTATAAATAAGAGAGAAAGACTCTCCTATTAGCACCTATTGAGCACATTGAATATCTTTTATTTTGTAAGGTTTATTGCAAGTACTTATTGATACATCTGAAGTTGCACAAGTCTAAGGTAGCATGAAGGCTTGGCGGTGAAAGTTTCAGAATTATAGAAAATACTGAAAAAACCCTAGTTTTTGAGGTGTATGCGGGATGTAGTGGATCATGGTGCGTATGTATGTGGGCTAACAATATATTAGGGCACATGCATAAAATAAAATCCCTAGAAACTTGAGAAGATGAATATGCTAGATTTCTATAGTTTGAAAGCAAGCTCTCAGGAAGGTCTAAAGTGATCAGGTACATCGGATCTATCTACTGGTTCAAAAGGTATGTCCTATTTCTATGATTAGTTGGATTTGTTTTGTCTACATGAGAAATGGTTATGGGGGTTTGAGGATTTTCCCTAGAGATATTAGTGGCTGTGTGGGAATTTATGTAGAAGTTATATCTATATAAATACAATTATAGTATAATCAATATTTATCATTGGTACATCTTGTTAGTGTTGAGGCACATCTTGTATTTCTTGGAATATGGTTAAAGGTATTTGTGGTACATGGTTGAGAGCTTGTATTTGTGAAGTAGTTGATGTATTGAGAGGATGAGTATCAGAAAGGGTTTGATGTCTAGTTCATGTGAGGGTTATTATACTTGTTCATGATTACACACACTTGTATGAAACATGACTAGAGAGATATAGATGCTTTGGTTAAAGGATATGTATGAGTATGTATGCACATGGCACAATTATAGTTTGGACAAAATGACAGGTTGCAAGTTGATGTGACAGAGGCTGTAGAGGGTAAACAATTTTCAGAAGAAAGAAAACCCTAGTTTTCAGAAGGCATACGCAGGTTGTAGAAAAAATAAGTCACACACATACATGGGTTGCATTATAGATAGGGCACGTACATATGCATGTTGTAGAACAAACATGTTGCGTATGTGTTTTTTTTGGTTGGTACAAGATCAATTCAAGTACAAGTTGATTACATGGCAGTGGTATAGGTTGGCTATAGGTCAGTGGTACAGGTTGGTACAAGTTTATAGTGGCATATCTCACATTGACAGTGTGATAGTGGTTTCTTCATTTGACACTTATATTTCAAGGCGACATGACAGGGAAAGGATAGATGGTTGTAGCCGGAGAACATAGGGGGTTTTAGCCTCCTTCTGGTTATATCCATAGAATTGGGGAGTTGTGGCTTCCCTCAGGTTGTAGCCTGAAAATATAGGGGGTCAGTGCCTCCTTCTAGTTGTAGCTGGAGAACAAAGGAATTTGGTGCTTCCAATGAATGTAATTATTAAAGACATATAAGAAAACACATTTCATGGTTTTCTCCTGCATTGGGTTTCCACGTAAAANGGGGGGTGAATCAGTGACATAATAATTTGTCAAATTTTATTTTGTTAACGCAAACAAAAATTTTAACACAATATTTATCGTGGAACCCAATCAGGAAAACCACAAACACTTTTCTATTAACTGCAAAATTTTGTTTTACATGTTACATAGACAGAAGATGTACTTCCTTTTAGATCAACACCAACTAATTAGGATGCACCCACACCCTTTTTCACCAGAACCAACTGGTAGGAGGCTTCGACCCCCTATTTAGTCAGCTACAACTGACAAGGAAGCACCAACTCCCTTGCAGGCACCAACCTGCCCTTGCACCACCCAACCACCCTTGTTTTTTGAATCTGTAAAACTTCTGTATCATGTATTCACTGCATCTCGCTCTACTTCTGTGATTTAATATATCTTTTGATTCAGAATGAAGAGACACATTTCTTCTCACCACTCTATCTTGTTTATATAATCTACAAGATGGTGTGAGATATAATGCGTTGTGTCCTTTCGTCTGGACCATTACACCTCTTCATTTAACTTAACCATAATCTTTGTTATTATTCAAAACTTACCATGGAGGATTTTCATAAATTGATCATAGATATGGATCAATTTCATCTTTTAACTTGATCCCAAATATTTGCAATTATTGCAGAAACAGAGTTCTGCAGAGGCGCTTCCTTCGAACCATTTTCATATGACTGAAAACGCAAAAACACAGGCTTATCAACTTTAGCTATGTATTATCTTTTTCCTTTATTTCTCTTATTTGATATGACCAATGATGGTGACCATGCCCTAGGCCAAACAAGTGCTTGATCACTTTATCAGAATCAATGGTCACATTTTCATCTCTCGATGAGATGGACGACTGTTGGCACTTAGGGACTTTAACTATTCTTCTTACGCTATCCTTCCACTGTACTTGATCAACGGTCGAGAACGCTCCCAAATTTTTCTTTAGATCGGGAGACTCATGTCCACTTCGGGACTTCGGCCCTTCGAGACTTCATCCCTTTTGGACTTAGGCCTTTGGGACTTCGGGACTTTGTCCTTCGCGATTTCGGCCCTTCGGGACTTCGGCCTTCAAGACTTCGGGACTTTGTCCTTCACGAATTGGACACTTTGGCCTTCGGGACTTTGGGACTTTGTTCATTTATTGGTGGTGAAACTCCCGAAGTGAATATCACAGAGTGACGTAACTTACTGATGTCACTTGTTGACATGGCACATGCCAAGTGGCTGCCACATGTCACTCAGATTCATGATTTACACGTAATTGAAATGCCAATTTCATCTTGACACTTGTCATTATCTGACTGTGCCACATGTCCTTGTAGACGTGGTCTACTGACGTAGATCTCCCAATGTGGCACATATTCTTCTCCTTGATCTAATAGTCAGAATAGTATCTGAAATGCATCTCAGATCGACAACTGAGAGTGACTTCAAAATTTCTAACTTCGGGACTTCGGGTAGTTTGATCTCTCCACTTCCCAGATCTTCCGAAGCGAGATTCCCCGAAGTGTAACCTCCACACAACTTAATTTTGTTCATTGATCATGATCTTAGATCCACGGATCGATCTATCTACGATGCTACTTTGCCTTGGTTTAAATCCGACGACTCTTCTTCTTTGCTTATCCAATCCTTCCAATTAAAGTGATCCAATGACTATCGAGAATTCAGGTATTCTAAATATCAACCTTTTTTCCTTGCTTATCCTATCCTTCCACTCAACTTGATCCATCGGTCATGAAGGCTCTCGAAGCAGATCAATGATCAAGGATGATTGTGGGGTCCCAACTAGCATGACGTTTAAAACTATCGTCGAGCCCCGCAATGGAAAACTGCTCATTGGTAGTGGAACTGATGCCAACCGTATATCTATTTGGCAGGTGATGATCGATGGTCTAGAATAATTGCGGGATTGGAAATAACACATTTTTTAATTCTCCTTTGTCTCTCCGCAATATATCCCTGTTGATTTGACACTTGCGTATCAACGATCCTGATTTGATATGATCGTTGATTAATCCTCCAACAATCCTTCTCTTGTAATCTGACGGTCTAGACTGACTGCAGGATTGGAAATAACATGATTTTTAATTCTCCTTTTTCTCTCCACAATCCATCCCTGCCGTTGATCTGGCGCTTGCGTATTCAATGGTCCTAACTTGATCTGATCATGTTTCTACAATGCACTTTCCCTTCTGAGTATCATCGCGTTATCGCTTCTGAGCTTTGATATTCATTCACCTTTCCCTTATGAGTATAATTGATCCAGGTGGATATCGGTGGCCACCCACCTTCTCCAACTGGCCCAAAACATGTTTTTGGCAATTTTGGTAATTTACTATTTTTAGCAGTTTTTAACTTCCGGGGCCATTTTGAGGCCCTAAACGATGTTTTTTGAGAAAATGAGGAGCAATATGGATTATTGCTCACCCAAAAGTTGTATTTCTCGGATAGATCTTTCCAACGAGCTATCATACACCTAAAACGGAGATCGTATGCAAAAGTTACGACCCCGGGAAGTTGATGCACCAACTTACCCAAACGGGGCCCACATGACTTTTGGCGCTTCATCTCCCAGGGTTAGGTTTTTGGANTTTTAGCAGTTTTTAACTTCCGGGGCCATTTTGAGGCCCTAAACGATGTTTTTTGAGAAAATGAAGAGCAATATGGATTATTGCTCACCCAAAAGTTGTATTTCTCGGATATATCTTTCCAACGAGCTATCATACGCCTAAAACAGAGATCGTATGCAAAAGTTACGACCCCGGGAAGTTGATGCACCAACTTACCCAAACGGGGCCCACATGACTTTTGGCGCTTCATCTCCCAGGGTTAGGTTTTTGGATGTCTAGGGTTTTTGGAATTCTTTCTTATTGTAAAAAGGCCTTCAGAGCCTCATTGTAATCATGTTCTCACATATGCGAGTAGCCTTCACATCTCTTCTCAGAGATAAGCTACCACCATTCTAGCGAGTCTTTTACTCTGTATTTTACAGTCTCTGTACATTTATTTCGTTAATAGAAATCGTGTATTACTGTATATCTGTGACTCTTGTTATATTTCCGCTATATCTTTGTTATATTGTTGTCTCTCTTGCAATATCTCTGAATATTTCTATGTTATATCTCCGCTCTCATTTCGTGCCGAAAATAATCCAGATCAGTGGTATCAGAGTGGGCTGCTCTTGATCGTTTTTTTTCAGTGCATGTCCCCGACGAGGTCCGAGTATATAAAGTTGGGTCTCGATCTTGTCTCTCTTGAAGACAATCGCTCTCGCACACCCAAGAAACCCTCAATGGTGGAAGAAAAGAAAAACGACGAAGCAAACGATCCTATCAATCTGTTGCTTGAGCAAGCTCTCACACGACAGAGGGACGAAATGATGGAGAATTTTTCCCACATCCTTCAACGCCTACTGATAGCATTAGGCACATCTTCATCAAGCAACCACTTTGGAGGCACATCACCTTTCAAGGTACATGTTAATTTTGATATTCCCGTATTTGAAGAACAAATAGATGTAGATGCCCTAGATAAATGGTTAAATCTTCTAGAAGGTTATTTCTCTGTTCATAATTTTTCCGACAAGGAAAAGATCACCTTCACACTCCTTAAGGCTCTCCCCCATGTCAAACATTGGTGGGAAACTTACTGGGAGCAGAGTTCCACAGAGGAGTCTAGAATATATGAGGCCGAGCCCACTTGGGATTTTTTTGTGGATGCGGTAAAGGAACAATATTACCCTGTTGGCAACTATGAGGACCAGTATATGAGATGGACCACACTGTGGCAAGAGAGGGGCCAATTAGTTCCAAAGTTCACCAATAGCTTCCATACCTTGCGCACTAAGCTAGGTATCAAAGAATCCAAATGACATTTGGTTCTGAAATACCATGGGGCTCTACACAGATACATCCAAATTGAAATGGATTTTTTGGACATCTCATCACTTGGTGCTGCCTATCGATATGCTGTTAAAATCAAGCAGAAATTTAAGCACCAGAACAAACGGGAGTTCAGGTTTGCAAATCCACAACAACCAAAGTATGACAAAGACAGCCCTAACAAACAGTCTCCCGAAAACCAGTCCAAGCCATAGGAAAAGAAGGGTCACGGGAAGACAAAGAAGGAAACCGGAAAATGGTGCAATTTCCACAAAAGCCCTTGGCACAACACCGATGAATGTTGCTCAAAACAGTCATTGGTGGTCGAGATCAAAGACAAGGAGTCGAAACCTGATTCAGAATCTGATTCTAAAAATACTGGTAAAAGACAGATCATCGACGCAGACCCCACTGCTATTGTCACGACCGCAACAATTCAACCAGAAGAACCAACAGATCCAGAAGAGGGGGAGCGCCTTTTTCATTCACAGATGTGGGTGAAGGGGACCCTGCTTCATTTTATTGTTGATAACAG
>JASDQU010010864.1:256191-273038 GCA_032191745.1 Picea mariana | reverse complement strand
AACTACTGCCCCACCTAAACAGTGCCACAAGGTAGTATCTCATACTACAAAATTCATCTTCTCCACAATCTGTTCAAAAGGGGAACAAAAGGATATTGCAACCACCACAGCTTCGGCCCAAGCACCTTCTATCCAACAGAAGCAGGTCAACAAGGTTGCAACAAAGCACAAAGATTTATTCTACACACAGTCATCTAAAATAGCCAGACTGGTTAAAAAGGTCCAAACCTTCCAGCCAAAGGTTCGTGATAGCCTTCAACAAGCTAAGCAACGCCACTTCTCCAACAAGGCAAGCAAATCACCAAGATTCAGATTCAACAATCGCTTTCCCCTCTTCCCCGGGAACTCAACGCAATGGAGACCATTTCTTCCTAAGGAGGGAGGATTGATACAGGTGGATATCGGTGGCCACCCACCTTCTCCAACTGGCCCAAAACATGTTTTTGGCAATTTTGGTAATTTACTATTTTTAGCTGTTTTTAACTTTGTATGCCTAAAATGGAGATCGTATGCAAAAGTTACGACCCCGGGAAGTTGATGCACCNTGTCTAGGGTTTTTGGAATTCCTGCTTATTGTAAAAAGGCCTTCAGAGCCTCATTGTAATCATCTTCTCACGGATGCGAGTAGCCATCACATCTCTTCCCAGAGATAAGCTACCACCATTCTAGCGAGTCTTTCACTCTGTATTTTACAGTCTCTGTACATTTATTTCGTTAATAGAAATCGTGTATTACTGTATATCTGTGACTCTTGTTATATTTCCACTATATCTCTGCTATATTGTTGTCTCGCTTGCAATATCTCTGAATATTTCTGTGTTATATCTCCGCTCTCATTTCGTGCCGAAAATAATCCAGATCAATCATCGCGTTATCTCTTCTGATCTTTGATATTCATTCACTAACCCTCCTGATATTTAGTCTCTACATACCATCCTACTGTTTGACATCAATGAAAACACATTAATGACACTATGTCCAACAATACCCCCCTTTGTCATTGATGGCAACACACCAAATTCATACACAATCTCCCCTTGTGATGATTCTTCTCTCCTATGAAGTTACTCTCCCCCTTTGAAATCAATGGCAAATGGTTTCTTCCCCTATGGTAAATCTCTATATGTCTGTATAGTTTTGACTAGAATCTGAACTAAGGTAACTCTTCCCACAATCATACTTCTTGTCATAATTTAATAAATCCTCCCGACTTTGATTATTGTCTCCCCCTGAATTGGTGCCAATTGATGCATTATTTTCTTGAGAGATTATATTGGAAGAGGGATTACTCCCAATATTTGCCTGAGATATTCAAATACATCTTTGCTTAAGGGTTTAGTGAAAATATCTACCACCTGTTCTTGTGTTGGGACATATTCCAATTTAATGTTCTTATTTTCAGCCTGATCTCTTAGATAATGGTATTTTATGGGAATGTATTTTGATTTGGAGTGTTGGACATGGTTCTTAGATAAACTTATAGCACTTATATTATCACAGTAGATAGTAGTAGGTTCTTCAAACACTATTTTGATGTCTTGTAAGGTTTGTTTCATCCATTCCACTTGTGTGCAACATTCTACTGCTGCAATATACTCAACTTTAGAGATAGACAGATAAATTGAGGATTTTTTCTTGCTTATCCAGGCCACCAATGATTCTCCCCAAAAGAATGCTCCTCCACTTGTACTTTTTCTGTCATCTACACAACCTGCCCGATATGCATCAGAATAGGCTTTTAAAGTGAAATAATCCTTTCTAGGGTACCACAAACCAAGATCTATGGTCCCTTTCAAATACCTAAAGATTCTTTTCACAGCTTGAACATGGCTCTCTTTTGGTGTTGCTTGGAATCTAACCACCATCCCAACAACTTGCTTGAGATGAGGTCTGGAAGTTGTTACATAGAGTAAAATTCCAATCATTGATCTGTAGTGTTTTAGATCTACAACTTTGGACAAATCTTCCTTGCTTAGTTTGCATCCAACTGTCATAGTTGTACTAACAGGTTTCCAATCCTCTAACTAGAATTTATTAGGCATATCTTTAACATACTTGGACTGATGGATAAATAATCCTCTTTTGGACTGTATTATTTGTAATCCAAGAAAGAAATTCAGTTCACCAAGCAAGGACATTTCAAATTCTTGCTGCATCCTTCTAGCAAAGTCCTTACTCATTTTTTCATCATCACTACCAAATATAATATCATCAACATATAATTCCACAATAATAATGTTATTACCAACAATTTTACAATAAAGATTTTTGTCTGCTGATCCTCTTTTGAGACCTTGTTTTTGTAAATAAGAATCTAGCCTTGCATACCATGCTCTGGGTGCTTGTTTTATCCCATAGAGTGCTTTCTTTAGTTTACAGACATAGTCTCATTTGTTTGTTAATTGGAATCCTTCTGGTTGTTCAATATAGACTTCCTCTTCTAAGTTTCCATTGAGAAATGATGACTTGACATCCATTTGGTACACTTTAAAATTTTCTGTAGTTGGAGAAAGCTAAGAACATCCTAATTTCCTGTAATCTGGCCAAAGGTGCAAAGGTTTCTTCAAAGTCTACCCCTTCAACCCGAGCATACCCTTTACACACCAATCTGGCTTTGTTCCTGATTACTTTCCCATTCTCATCCATTTTGTTTTTATACACCCATTTAGTTCCAATGACATTTTTATTTTTTGGTCTTGGAACTAGTTCCCAAGTTTGATTTTTTTAAATTTGGTCCAATTATTCATTCATAGCATTCACCCAATTTTTATCTTTACATGCCTCTTTGATTGAGATGGGCTTAATTTGTGACAAAAGTGCTAATTCTATTTGATACAACATATGTCTTCTTGTGTGCACTCCATCGCTTTTATTTCCAATAATCAGTTCTTCAGGATGATTCTTTTGAGTCATTCTTGAGGGTGTCTTTGTGTCTCTTCTTGGGGATTCTTCTCTTATCTCTTCTTCCCGAATATCTTCTTCGTCTTCACTAGTATCCATATCATCCTCTTCCCTTTCTTTTTTATTCTCTTCTACTTCTTCTGCTTGTGTACCAACTGACTCATCGTCATCATCTTCATCTTCTTTATCAAGTATAGACTCTTGATGTTTGATCCTTATCGTTTTTAAATCATCCACCTTGACATCTGTACTCTCAACAATCTTAGGTAATCTAAGATTGTAACATTTGTATGCTTTCTTGGTAGATGTATATCCAAGAAAGATACCTTGATCAGATCTAGCATCAATTTTTTCGAGATTCTCATCAAGCCTTTTGATGTAGCACATACTTCCAAAGACCTTGAAGTATTTTATCGAAGGATTTCTTCCAAACCATAGTTCATAAGGAGTCTTATCACTATTAATCCTGAGCTAACCTCTGTTCAGTATGTATACTGTTGTGCTTACAACTTCCCTCCAATATCCATAAGATAATCTTGCTTCATTGAGCATAGTCCTTGCAGCCTCCTAAACTGTTCTATTCCTTCTCTCAGCAATCCCATTTTACTAAGGTGTTCTGACAGCAGAGAATTGTCATTTTATTCCATGGGTTTCACAGAAGAGATCAAACTCTTTTGAGGTGAACTCACCACCATTGTCTGATCTAAGACATTTTATTTTTGTCTCCTTTTCATTTTCAACAAGGGTCTTAAAAGATTTGAATTTGTTAAGTGCTTCTGATTTTTCCTTGAGAAAACATACCTAACCCATTCTTGTAAAATCATCAATGAACAACATAAATTAGGAGTCCCCTTGCAAATTCTTGGTCCTTGTGGGTCCACAGAGGTTGGTGTGAACAAGCTCTAAAGGTTTTGAGGTTGAGTATTCTTTTTTTTTTAACCTTATTCTAGTTTGCTTCCCTAGTTGACAGTGTCTACACATAGGATTTGAGGGATTTATGATCGTTGGCAAGTTTCTTACTGCCCCAAGATTGCTAACTTTCACTAAATTATCAAATTTAATGTGCCCCAACCTTCTATGCAATATCCAACTTTCATCTACTAAATTTATATGAAACTCCTCATTCAATTTTGTATTTAGTATATATACATTCTCGAGAGTTCTAGGAGCAATACCAACCGATTTTCCTGAGTCCTCTATCCTAATATCACATTTCTGGTAATCAAAGATGCAAATGTGCCCCTGATCACAAGTTTGGTTGACACTTAATAGGCTAGGTTTCAATTTTTCAACAAGCAACATATCCTTGGCTTTGTCTTTTCCCAAACTCATAGTTACTTTCCCAAGTATGTTACCTGAAGCGTTGTCACCAAATGTAACTTTACCCTTTTGTTTCTTTAAGTTAAAGAACTTGTCCTTGTTTCCTGTCATATGTTTTGAGAACCCACTGTCAACATACCAAAGATCTTCTTTATCTTGAGCTTTCAAGGCAATGAGACATTCCTCTTTTGATGTTTTTTCTTTCCAAAGCTTCTTTTTCTATCTAATGAACTTTGGTTTTTTTGAGACTTCCATTAATCTATAGCTAATGGCCTTATGTCCATAGTTATGACATCTGAAGCATTCTATGTCCCCTTATTGTAGAGGTGAAAAGGAGTTATAGTTTCTATTTTTAACTTGATTTACTGTTTGGTTATCTTTAAGGTTATATTTCTTCACCCTCAAATTTTTCTTTCTATATGCTTTACAATTCATAGCTTTGTGTCCAAAATTAGAGCATGCAAAGCAATAACCAAAGAAAATGTAAGGATACCTGTTTTGATAAACCTTCCTTGGTTTTCTCTTATATTCCTTCTTGATGGGTGGAAGTAGTCCTCTGGAGTTCTGATCATTACTTGTGTTCTCTTCATCTTTCTTCTTGAATGTACTGAGGAGAGTAGTTGCATAAGATTTTGAGTTAACTTGGTTTTCTTCTGAAGAATAAACTATTCCATTTTTATTACTTGAATCCCTTTGTGTGGTAATAATGTTATCTAATACTTTAGAGCTATTTTCATATTTTGTTTGAATGAGTTTTGCATCAAGTTCTTTTCTCAGATGAACTATTTCTGCCTCCATTTTTTCACAGGTTATTTGTTTTTCTTTAAGAGACTTTTCTAGACTTTCTTCCACCCTATTTGCTTCCAGGATTTGGTTTTTCAGGTTTCTCATGAGTTTCTCCATCTCCTTTTCTTTCTGTTCATGTTTTTCCTTTTGTTCAACTACAAGACTTTTCAGCTGTCTATATCTAGTTTTGTATTTTCTTAATTCATCCAAGGCACTGAGAAGTTCTTCTTCCATATTAACTTCTGCTTCATCTTCTAACTCTTCCTCATGCTCAATTTCTTCTATATTATTATGTTATTCAATACCTAGAAAAATGACTTCATCATCATCACTGTCACTGGATTCTGATGAACTACTATTTTCTTCTTTTAAGTAAAAATTCTTTTTCCCTTTGTAAAACCCTTTTTTGTAGTTGGGTTTTTCCTTCTTCTTGTATTGTTTATTTTTGTATTCTTCATATTCATGGTCCTCCTTGGGATAGGGATACTTGGATACAAAATGGCCAACCTTTCCACAATTAAAACATTTGAAAGGCAACTTGCCTTTGTACTTCCTTGATCCTTTCTAAAGTTTTTTAATAAAATTGGCTTCTTCTACATCAGATTATTCATGATAGCTGGGTTGAGGTTTTTGCTTCTGATTTTTTGTTTTCTTAAGCACCTTGAATGATGCCTCTCATTTTGGAAGGTTCTCATGTCCTAATATTAACTCATAGGCTGTGAGGATTCCATACAATTCATCCATGGTGAGTTTATCCAGATTTTCTCGATCTTCAAGAGTGGACAATTTAGGATTGTATAGAATAGGTAGTGTTCTTAGTATTTTTTCAACTAGCTCGTTGTCTGACACTTCTACTCACAAACCTATGATTGCATTAACAACATTATCAACTCTTTTGAAGTACTCTGAGATATTTTCTTCATCCTTCAAGGATGATTGCGATGTCCCAAGTAGAATGGCGTTTAAAACTATCGTTGAACTCCACAATGGAAAACTGCTCGTTGGTAGTGGAACTGATGCCAACCGTTTTGGCAGGTGACGATCGATGGTCTAGACTAATTGCAAGATTGGAAATAATGCACTTTTTAATTCTCCTTTCGCTCTCTGCAATCTATCCCCGTCGTTGATCTGACGCTTGCGTATCAACGGTCCCAATTTGATCTGATCGTTGATTAGTCCTCCAACAATCCTTCTCTTGTAATCTGACGGTCTAAACTAATTGCAGGATTGGAAATAACACACTTTCTAATTCTCCTTTTTCTCTCCGCAATCCATCCCTACCATTAATCTAGCGCTTGTGTATTCAATGGTCCTAACTTGATCTGATCATGTTTCTACAATGACTTTCCCTTCTGAGTATCATCACATTATCTCTTCTGAGATTTGATCTTCATTCACCTTTCCCTTCTGACTATCATCACGTTATCTCTTTTGAGCTTTGATATTCATTCGCTAACCCTCCTAAGATTTAGTCTCTGGATATCGTCCTACCATCTTCTTGAAAATTTTTTGCTTCAAGCTGATATAAGTACTTAGATCTTTCCTTGAGTTGATATATCAAAATTCTCTCTCTCTTTTCTGGTTCCTTTCTTTTGGTTTCCAAACACTGCTTCTCTTCCATTGATTTCTTTCTTATTGTTTCTATTTCGGCTTCTAGATACTACTTCTCTTCCATCTGAATTTTGTATGTTTCTTCAATATTTATGGCTTCTTCTAGCTGAGCTTTCAGTTTCACGATGACCTGTTGGGATTCTTTGAAACTTTATTGAGATTTTTTCTTGACTAATTGTTCCTCAAGTGACTGATTCTTCTTCCTTTCTTTTGTCAATTTGTATAAAGAACTGATTAATTCTGCTTCAAGGTCTACTATGCCTTCTTTTGAGTGCTCAAAACACCCTAAAAGTTCTGTGACCATTTCCATTTGGGTACCACCTTGTTTTCCACATTTGATTGTTCTCTCCTTGGTCTAAGACTGATAATCTGCTTATATTATATGTTTCATGTCTTAAGTTTCTATTGAACATACAAAAAAGAACCATCTTAATAGACACAACGACTACTCGAGGAATCAACGACCCAGATTTTTCCCGACTCCCTAGAGAAGTTCAACATCGACGAAAGATTAAGATGGAAAAAATCATTTTGAGAAGTCAACATAGCCGAGTACTGACCTTCATCGGCTTCAGACGATAGTAGTGTTTATTTCTTACGAACAACCTCAGAAAGGATTTCGCCGAAATCTGACCTTTTCAGGTTCGAAAGAAAAGTGCAATTATAAGCACTGTGCATAGATAAAGTGACACTGCCGACCACCGAACTCCTGAAACAAGTTTCGGTATCAGTGAGGGTGAACTAATTGTTTCCCTGACATGATATTTTCTCCAGCCACCCGGTATCGACAGCTGTGGCCTCTAGTCTTTTCTCAAGTACTTTCGGTGCAAGTGAGAATCCAAGTATGATTCTTATCCATTAGCCGAATGCATTTCCATGATTAATTTTTTCAATAACCAAAATCGATAATTCCACGGAAGTATTAATTGATATCAAATATTTTACAAAGAAAAGCATTAACAAACTCACGAAAAAATAACAATGATCCCCAAAAATCTAATAATTTACGTAGAAGACTTGAATAAAAATACATGCATGATTCACATCTGAAAGAAGCATGATACATTCAAACATCTTCTTTTATTTTTATATACACAATAAAAACTTTCACCAAGCCTAGTTTACATACGAATAGAAAACCTTGACGACTCGGCTAGCCGACCTGGTAGCTGTAAGATTACAAAATTTTACAAAAAAAGAAAGACAAGGAGATGTTAAGCAACACTTCTAAGAACGCGGAGCGAGAATCCTCCAACTATTTGTCTCATGTGCACTGGTCCTCTCTCAGATTACCTTTCACACTTTGTGATGTCTTATGTTCCGTTGACACTACCATCCGCTGCGCCTCGCGCAACTGCACATTCATGTCTTGCGCTTCTCGGATTCGTCTCTACATCCAAATGGTGCTTTCTACGCGACCTTGCGACAATAGTATACCCTATTTTTTTTCTGCCAATTGATTTCATAGTTCTCTATTCTCTTGGTAGAGCTCGACTATTGCAAGTTGAGCCTGCTCTAATTGCTGAGCGGAATTTTCGATGGAAGTACCCAGTGCTTCCGCCCTCTCCTCTCTTCTCCTGCCTGCTTTGTTAGTGGACCCGACCAACTCCGAACGGTTGGTAAGTATCACAAACTCATCAAGGGTTGGACGTGCACTCAGTTCGGCCTTGGGGCAGTCCTCCTCTCCTTCCCGAGATTTCTTCCTAGGCCTTCCTCTTCTCTGCAGTTTTAGGCCCGAAGAAGGCACAGTCTCCAACGTGGCTCTTTTGGATGCATCTGTGACCATCCCTAGCTCCTCCATGGATGCTGAAACTGCCTCCGAAAATATACATGTACCTCTCATTGGAGTCTCAAGTACACAAGAAGCCAACAAGAAAGAGTCCCAGGCGCGCTGGGGTTGAGACCTGGCACTCCGGCTACCTCCTAGACCTCGTCCCGTGTTTGAAGGGGATCCCATAATTGAAAAAAAAAAGAGCATAAGGAACTCAAGGCATCCACTGATGATAAATAATTTATGAACAGGACGTCGGCAAGACAAACTTACCTAATAAGAATTCCAGGGAATACGAGCTCGACATACGTGTAGAATTTCTCACAAAGCTCCTGGAATTTATGGAGAAATCAAGGAGTGACACTAGGCATGCCAACATAATATCCACAACTCACGACATGATGTTTGGAAAAATCGGCACGCCACAGCTGATCAATGAAAGCGATCCAGAACATGAAAGCGTCGTCGATCGGGGTTGCAGGAAAATGTGTGGTACGATCCTTTCGATCCTTTTGAATTTTCAAACCTCTGTTATTGATGAATGATTCTTGGCATGCTTGGTAGTATAGTTTTTGGAGGCATTTAACGACTTTATCTGTACGATATCTGATCTTTTGGAAGCACACATGCACTTAACTCATCCTCGACACCCTTTTTTTCAACCCCAAAGGTCAAGTAACTACCATGATAATTTATGCATTCATGACTACCTTATTTGATTAGCCACACTATGGCATGATGATGTGTTCATTTACACCAAAGAGGAGCAACGACTTCACAGGTCACTCAAAGGAAGTGTTTGGGATCGTGTAAGTATTAAAAACGACTGAGACTAGAAAGCTATGTAGTCATGTGTTCATATTTTTGTTTGTTTATGTCTTATCATAGGTTGCTTAATTGCTAAACTACTTCTGTTTTAACTGTAGAAAGAACCTTCCTGATTACCAACTAGAGTCTGTCCTGTGACCCTACCAAAGAATTGAAAGAAACACCAAAACTAAATCACTGAAGCGATGAAATATGTCGGGCTCCCCGATATCGGCATCCCCGATATGTTGATTGACCTAAATGAAGTAATCGAGCTATGCACCGAACAAGATGCTTTATGGGATGAAGAATTTGCAAGGGTCACTGATCCAAAGCCAGGGCAAGTACAACATTTCACGGGACATCCAATCAAATCCAGAACCATGCTTCAGAAATTGAACTTCATCCTTGCAAAGTATGAGGCGCATGCAACAAACATCAAGGGAATATATGTGGCTCCAATGGAGCATCACAGATTTCCATGGGCCAACACCTACGAAGAACTCTTTATCAGGTGGTCTTATTATGAAAGAGCCCGCCCTTTTCAAGAAACAACTCTGGTGGACTGTTAGATGATAATGCCACGTGGCAATTTTTGATTAGCTCAAATTATATTTTACCGTTAATTACTGTTAAGACTTTATATTATAAATAGGGACATCGACCGATGGTGAATGGTCGATGGTTGTTGTAAGAACACTTTTTCTTTTGGTTGTTGATAATTATTTTGAGACTGCTATGAATTAAGAAGCCCTTCTGGACCAAAGACGAGCTATTTTTCATGAGATGTATGTGATTGGATTTGGAGGAGAATTACTTCCTTTCCTGTTCCATGAATGTTGTAGTGAATGAGTAAGATCAATTAATTCTATTGTCAAGTTATCTGGTGCAATGTTTTGATATTCTTTGCTTTAAATGATGAAAGTAAATCATTGTGCTTCTATGTGATGAATGTCCTGGTAGATGAATTATTTTTCTTACCATGATCTTGGTTACATATGTGTTTCTTTTTCTTTATGTTAAGTAGTTTACCTCATCTATGTGATGAGCTTCTTGGTAGATGAATTATTTTTATTTCCATGATCTTGATTACATATACGTTTTTATTTTTGTTAAGTAGTTTTCTCAGATAGTAGTCGGATGCTCGTTCGGTTAGAGTATTAGTACTAGGCCCTCTGGCATAAGATCACTGTCTGCATGCCTGAGCAGCGGGTTATCCCAAGCTCGACCCCTTCCCAATAGTTAAAACTTTTGTCCTGTCTTTGTCAATTTGGTTTATACTGGCTTGCATATCTCGTACTAGCCCCCCATCTAAGAGAGAATACAGAGAATAAATATCCCAAGTGAAGGAAGAGCCTTCATCCGAAAACACAAAATCTCATCGATAATTTGGCCAGATCGTAAGATCTGGAGAACCATTCCACTCCAACGCTGCAGAGTCTAATTGGGCCTTGGTGGCAAGTTTGGTTCCTGCTGTTGAGTAAGGGGATTTAGGCCCCATCAACAGAATTGGTGCTAGAAGGAGGGCCTAAGAATGATTGGCTGGATATGCAAGTTTCCTAACATTTCAAATAGCCTATAGATTCGTAACGGCCCACATGCATGGTTAGTCATTCAACAGACAACCCATGTTTACCGAGTACTCCCAAAGTGGATAACTCACCCCACTCCAAGAAAGGATATCTTCACCCTGCAATACCTTATTCCCTCCCTCAAGAGGAAGTGAATCAGTTTAAAAGGATTACCATAGCCTACGCCCAAAAAATTGGTGCGTTTCCCTTCACCCCCATCCTCCCTCAAAAAAAACAACAAAGAAAACTAGTAGTCAACACTCCTGACGAAGTTTTCGTACATTCYGTCGAATACCTAATAGATTTCACAATCACCGAAATCCAAGAACCTCTTGACCTCATACCCGAGATGCCAGCTGACGACATCTCCGAACCTGACGACCTTTCRGAAGAGGAAGAGCCTGAATCCGACTCTAAATATATGGAAGGGAACAATGGTCGTGAGGAGGAGAGAGAAGTTCCACTTCAAGACAACCAACCTTGGTTGACCGGGGACGCTGTGGCTGTCCCGGGATGAGTAACACAATCTCCCTCGGCACCTGGTAAAGTTGCTCCCCAAGTATGATCCTGAAACCTCAGGACTGCCCGAAGATCATATCAAGAAATTCATACTCACAATCACGCCTATGAAAGTTCAACATGAAGACGTAGTATGTAGACTTTTCCCCTACACGTTTGAGAACTCAGCTTCCACATGGTATTTTAATCTGCCAGTAGGATCCATAACCAGCTGGACTAAGTTTCAAAAGGATTTCCTAGACAAATTCATCAAAGAAACTACCACGGGAGCCCTTATGGCTGAATTATTCATAGCCACCATGACCCCAAAAGAAAGGGTCAAATATTTCAATCAAAGATTCACGACTATCCTAAACAAATTTCAGCCCATGGTGAAACCTACTAAAGAGTTGCAAATCGAGGTCTATGACAACGCTCTTCCAGCCCCTATTTCAATGTTTTTCAAGAGAGCCGCTAAGCGAACCCTCACGGATAATTTTGAAGAGGCCAAGACGATAGAGTTCCATATGAAAGGATATAAAGAAAGCCAGGCCTCTCTAGCAAGAAAATAAAGCCACCCCCCTCCTAGGAGAGAACTCCTCTTGACTAGACCACCGAGGAAGCTAGCTGAAACAACTCCCGATAAAGGTAATGGGGATATAGAAGACCTACAATGCATGGTCAAGAAACTATCAAATGAGATTATAGATATGAAAATAAATGCGGCTGAGGGAAACCAAAACCAAATACCCTATAATCCTTTCTTTAAAAGAAACCAACTGTTCAAAGAAATTGAACCTCCCCCAACCAACCTAAACATTGATCTAGGGAATGTCACGTCTAATTCTTTTTGTACTTACCACCAAGAGAACCACTCATAAAGGGAATGCCCTCAGTGGGTCCATGCCATGAATTTAATTTCCAATCATTTTCTAGACGAAGTTTCTCTGACCGAACCATCTAGCAATTCAGCCTTTAATATTGCTGATCAGGAAGAGGATGACCCACCACAAGACATGACCATGTTGATATGGGATCCCGATGTGATAGCATATTCGAATGATCTGTTTAAATCTCAAGGACCACCCGCAGAGATATCGGTGATACAGACACGTAGTAAGGGTCAACCTGGCCCAAAGGATACCGATGCCACCCGTGCCTCACAAAGTAAATTAACTGATCGCCCGAGAATACCTTTCACTCTTGGTAACAAACCTATAAGTATCCATACTCATTATTATCTTAAATTAGATTACAATGTAGTAGAATATTTGAAGAAGTTGAAAGCAAATGTATCGATTATGGACATATGTAGAATCTCGCAGCAGAAAGACCTTCTATTGCAAGCTCTAAGTTTGGTAAAAAACTCGACCACCAGCGATGGTCAGGAGAAGAATCCACCCCCTACAGATTTGGCAAGCAAACCAATGATAAAAACCTACTCAGAAGGCAGAAAGGAGAGGCCTTTTGTACCACCTTTCCTTTTAATGTTCGAAGTCTTCAACAAGAATCTCTACAATTGTCTGGTAGACTCCAGAGTGTCTTTTAATGTCATGCCCTTGGCCGTTTGTAACAAATTAGGCGTTGTTCCTCTAAAAAGTGATAAGCATGTCATACAACTAGACAAGACCCAGGTCAAGGTCATGGGGGAACTCAAAGAGGTGATTATTAGGATAGCCACTCATCTTGATTTCGTGCAGGTGATTGACATCATTGTGGTTGACATCCCTGAGGCATATGGGATATTATTGAGTTGATATTGGTCCGAAAAACTAAACGAATACTTTAGCACAGACTGGGCACGCCTTTGGCTACCGCTGAAGGGATACAAAAACATGATCAAAATCAATAGGGAAAGATACCTGAAACATACGACCACTGACCTGGAAACCCTGAACGAACCAACCTCTACCGATTTTACCATACTAGGGAACTATTCTTGTGATTCTCACTTTGGCAATTTTGCTCCTCTCCTGTCCAATGTTTCTCTTACTCAAAACTCCGAAATGAACTTTCAAGAAGAATTCCCGATGCCAATGGAGGATTCTCTCTTTTTTCAAAACCTAGTGTTAGGTATTTTGGAAGAAAAGATCGAAGAGCGGAACACTGATTGTGATAGAAATTGTTGCTCGTGAATTTGGACCCTTTATTTTGATGGATCCAAGTCACAAGAGGGTTCAGGAGTAGGGTGCATCCTCATCGATAAAAAAGGTAAACACCATTTCTTGTCTTGTAGACTAGAATTCGAGTGTACCAATAACACTACCGAGTATGAAGCCTTGGTACAAGGGTTGGAGAAAGCCATAGATCTTAATGTCAAGAAATTAAAGGTGTTCAGAGACTCAAAAATCATCATTAGACAAGTGAGAAACACTATACACTACAACTCCCCTCATCTTAAGAACTATCAGCAGGAGGTGTAGAGGCTGATAGAACGCTTTGAAGCTTTCAATATCACCGTGATCCCCACAACAAAGAATATCCTCATTGACTCCTTAGCCACCACTGCTTCAAGACTCTCACCTTTAGAAGATTACAAGGCCTCCCGATTCACTGTAGAACTTCTCTACAAGCCATCGATACCTAATAATATTTCTAATTGGAAAGTCTTTGAGGGGGATGAATAGATTATGAGCTTCTTCACTAATCAAGACAACTTCAGAGACCTTGCTATAGATGATGAAGAGTTCCAAGAAAAACTAACAGAAACCAGTCCTCGAGAGGGTCAACACGTGGATAAACCAAAGGCTCACACAATTCCAAAAGGGATATTGAATCTAGAGAATTTGGTTGATCTAAAGGAATGATTCAAAGGATCTAAAAATGCAAAGACTGGTAGCTCCCGTCCCCTCCACAAAACTGTAAATATTGGAACGCCAGACAACCCAAAGTATGTGAATCTTGGCAAAATGATATCTAAAGAGGAGAGGAAATCCTACCTCAAATTATTCAGACAATACCAGGATGTGTTCTCTTGGTCCTATAAAGATTTGAAAACGTATGATACCCTCATCATTCAACACACCATCCCGTTGAAACCCGAAATCAAAGCTTTTCAACAGAAGCTCCAGAAGTACCACCCATCCTTGGAACCCCTCATGTATTAAGAGTTAAGGAAGCTTTTAGATGCAAAGATAATTTTCCAAGTTAGACATTCCGCCTAGGTAGCGAACCTTTTTCTAGTAAGGAAAAAGTCAGGAGAAATCCGATTATGTGTAGACTTTCGTAATCTCAACAGAGCTTTATAAAAGGACAATTATCCCATCCCACCAATGGAGAAACTCCTACAGACCGTGTTGGGATTAGAAATTTTCTCCCTTCTAGATGATTTCTCAGGATACAACCAAGTGTTGGTTTCAGAGGAAGACCGATTAAAAACTACCTTCCGAACCAAATGGGGAACCTTCATTTATAAATGCATGCCTTTTGGCTTGATTAACACAGGAGCGACCTTTCAAAGGGAAATGAACGTGACTTTTCGGGGAATTATAAGTAAGTGTGCGGTATTATATTTAGATGATGTAATGGTGTATTCGAAGAATAGAGAAGAACACATCCAACACTTAACTCAGATTTTTGAAAGATGCCGAAAATATGGTATATCACTCAATCCTAAGAAAACTGTCTTCAATGTTGAAGAAGGTAAGTTGTTAGGTCATATCGGGAATTCGCATAGACCTCGAAAGGATTAAAGCCATAGCTCAACTCCTGCTACCCCATAACAAGAAATCTATGAAGTATTTTTTCGGGCAAATTAATTTCGTAAGGAAATTCACCCCCGACTTCGTCGAAATCATCAAACCCTTACAAAAAATGATTCGCAAAGATTCCAATTTTAAGTGGGATAATGAACGAAAAGATGCTTTCAGCAATATCAAAGCTACCATGTCCTGGGCCCCGGTATTGCGAAGTCCCGATTTCAATAGAGACTTTAACCTGTATACTTTCACCTTTGACCAATTGCTAGTTGTGGTTTTGACTCAGAAGGACGACGACAACAACAAAGCCCTGGTGTCATTTATGAGCACCAACCTTCAAGGAGATGAGATCAATTACCCCTCCATAGACAAGTAGGCCTATGTGGTCTATAAAGTAGTAAAACATTTTAGGTCATACATCCTCAAGAATCACACCAAGGTGATTGTGCCACACCCCACAGTCCGATCCTTGTTTACCCAACAAGAAATGGGAGAGAGAAGAGGGAAATGGATGGCAGTAGTCCAGGAATTTGATCTATATATAAAACCCACCAAGTTAGTAAAAGGACAAGGTTTGTGCAAGCTCGCAGCCGAAGCTTAAGATCAAGCAAACCAAGGTCTGTGGTGGGATAATGAAATAGCACTGTGGTGTGGTGAAGTAGCATACATTTCCATGGGACCAGACTCTTGGTACAAGGATTTGGCTCATCTATTACATCATGGGACTTGTCTCGAAAACCTCAACCCCAGAGAAAGGAGAGCCCTCCGATTAAAATCCACACAATATCGCCTCATAAATTCAGTACTCTTACGGATCAACTATGATGGGGTATTACTGAGGTGTCTTGAACGCGAAGACGCCGATAAAGTGTTGAAAGAACTCCATGATGGCCTTGCTAGGAGACATTTTGCAGGAAACACCACCGCTCATAAGGTTTTGCGAGCTATCTATTATTGGCCCACTTTGTTCAAAGATGCTCATTCTTATGCTAGGAATTGTAAGACTTGTCAAATAAGTGCTGGCAAGGAGAAAAGGACAACAATCCCACTTCATCTTGTAACCATCTCTAGACCTTTTGAGCAGTGGGGGTTGGATATCATAGGAGAAATTATGTCGAACTCTTCGAAATTACACAATTATATTCTTACTGCCATTGAATATTTCACAAAGTGGGCAGAAGCCATTCCTCTGACCCATGTAAATGAGAAAATTGTCATCCAATTTATAGAACAACAACTAATTACAAGGTTTGGCATTCCTTCTGTTTTGGTCTTTGATAATGCAGCCTATTTCTCCTCTACCCTATTGGCAGAGTTCGTCCTGGACAAAGGAATCATAATCAAGTACTCTGTAAATTATTACCCGCAGGGAAACGGTGTGGCAGAATCAACCAATAAGAACCTGGTAAGGATACTAAAGAAGACGGTTGCGGATAACCATAGAAATTGGCATAACCAACTCCATAATGCCCTATGGGATGATAGGGTCACACCCAAAGAAGCTATAGGGAATTTCCCATACTTTCTGGTCTACGGACAGGAAGCCATCCTCCCAAACGGGATTTATTTTCCATCTCTCCAATTGGCCCAAGATTCTAACGAATAACCATCCTCATCCATGCAACAAAGAATCAACACCCTGCTTAGGCTGGAATAAGAGAGAGAAAAGGCTAAGTCAAAATTTTTGGCTCATCAACAGATAGTGAAAATATGGTTTGATAAGCATAAAGCTAAGGAAAAGAACTTGGAAGTAGGAGATTTAGTTTTGAAGTGGGATAGGGAAAATGAACCCAAAGGAAAACATTCCAAGTTTCAAAACTTATGGCTCAGACCTTTCCAGGTGGTGGAGAAGATTGGGGTATGTACTTACCGGTTGCACAATCT
>JASDQU010010864.1:232497-251792 GCA_032191745.1 Picea mariana | reverse complement strand
CTGTACTCTTCCGATCTTTCCCAGAGTACAGTAGGGGGGGCATTCAATATGCACACTTTTACCACTTTTAAAACCATGGTTTTGATAAAAAAATATGATATCCATGGCTAAAGGGAGGAAATATTCCACCCATCGGGTTCCCATAAGACTAGACATGGTTTCCCCCCATTAACATCCCTTGCGTAGAGTTGTACTGACTAGGAAGGGGTGTCCCATTTTCGACATCCCTTGCGAAGGGGAATATCCTTGCGCAATATTCCACTAAATTTGAGAGGGGTTTCCCCTTATAGAAATTCTAGATGAATAGAAGGGATTTCTCCCAAAACCATCAAAAAAAGTAAAAGGGATAGAGTTTCAAGGCACACCAAAGGATGGAAATCCTTCGCTCATAGGACCACTCCATCCCATGAAGGGTTTGGGCCCATAAAACAAGAAAGACCCACTTCTGAGCAAAGAGAATAATGGAGGGATATGACCCCCACCCCAAGGAACAAATTTCAAGGGAGTTGAAATACTCCCTTCCCCAATGTTAGGATTCCGAGTGATCAACTGAGAACTAGCCAAAACATTTTTCATTCCAATCATTGACATACCAAATAAAAATGCATTAGAAATGAAAAGTGACAAAGGAATCACACTCGAAGGCTAAGTGAACCCAATAATCAATGGGATGGAGCCACTGGCCAACACAACCATCATGGCTTGAGTTTTGTTAGTCGTCTAGGTATAATGGTTGGGGGTATAATCCCCCCCCCAACAATAGTGAAAGTGAGGGTTGAAGGGACCCTTGATCTAGACACATTTGAGGTGCAATCCATAACATCCCACCAAAGAGGGTGATTATTAGTGTTTCCCGAATCAAAATTTGTAAGATGCACTAAAACCAGATCGTTTGGTCTAGTTAATGGAGGCTTAAAAGGTATGACAAAGCCTTTGGATTCTAGATATGAGTAGGTGTAACCTTTGGTGTAGAAACATTTGATTCTATAGTCTCAATATTGAAAATCTCAACAAGATCAGTTAGTACAAAGCACCAGATTGATCAAGTCGACGACTGAACGTAGGTGGTGGAGAATTTAATCTAATTGGTGAAATGCCTTGAACCCTCCGATATCAAAAAATCAGTTGGTTAGCCAATTTAAATCAATGATTCAAGGTAGCCACCAACAAAATTTCTAAGGCTGTTTACATGCAAAGAGAACACCACTACAAAATTCCTAAGGAAAAAATACACGCACACTAATTCTTCAATACCCCAGCTCAGGTGGATCAGGTTCTGAGGCTACAGTAGAAAATAAGTTAGGTAAAGGCCCTTCTGGAAAATCACACATGTTAATTAAGTCTTGTGATCGAAGAATGAAGGAGTGAGAAGTAGTTACGTCGACCTCCACTTACCGACCTTCCTCGGTGCAAGTAACCCTTTCTTTGCGGGGTACCCTTAGGGGGTATTGATAATGTGATATGATATCTACATCAGGTATTGTAGGAAACCCCCCGTATTCACCTCTGAGATACCTAGGAAAAACAAATATGGATACCAACTCGCATTCGACATCTAACGGTACAATCAACATTCGAGATTGAACATATGGGTAGGGTAGGAAATCCCAAAGCTTCGAAAGCACCACCTCTTAGGGAGGTAAAGGAACCAACGAAACCCCCATAAACGATCTCTCCACTACACTTGGTCAAGCTTCAGAGGGGTTATCTCCTCATGTTTGGCTTCTGTGTTAGAGGAGTTTCCTAGCTGCACCTATATGAAAATTGCATTTTTTTCTCCCTAACTTAGACTCCTATGTTCTTTTGCTAGCTTTGGAGAGTTACCTCTCCAATCCTAATTCAAAGCCCTAAACTTGGACTAGTTTGTATACCCTACAAACAAAATTCTAGTTTCTTTTAAATTATACGTTAATTTTAAAGTTGTTGTTTACTCAAAGGTTTATGAATGTGAAACTTAGTGATGTTTTGAGACTCAATAGAACATGAAGCACTTAAGAACATTGTTGTTAAGAAAAATTTGTTAAGGAAAAACAAGCTTATTCTTCAATGGAAAAAGAGTGTTAAGGAATGCTTCAAAATTTAAACTCTTTAACTTTTCAATGTAATGCAAGTAATGCAAATTTTCACTTTTAGATGAAATGCAAAAATCAATGAAAATTTTCTTTGAATGCACTACAACTATTAAAAAACAAGCAGAACTAAAATCTTCCTTTTAGACTAACATATGACCAAAACTTATGAAAATTCAAAGCTTTCAAGAATTAAAGTAAGATTTTGAAATCAATACTGTAAATGTGTTGAACCTGCACATAATAGATCTAGCTAAACAATAATACACACATTTGCAAAGAGAATTAGAGAAGGAAGAAAAAGAAGAGAAAGAATGGAAAGAATTCTCATTAATCGTTGTGAATAATGAATAATTTACACATGATATACTCTGTATAACTCAATGAGTTCGACTTGAGGTGAACCAAGTCACCATAGTGGTGGTATAGAGTGATATGGACACACACGAGCAGTTACGGGAGTGAAATTCCACCTATTCTAGTCTCTCAGGTAGTTACGGGAGTGAACTGCCACCTAGTTGAGTTAACTGGTCGACTAGTCTTCAGTTAACTGACTGAACAGAAAGTAGTGAGGAGTTAAATTAAGGAATCAAGGCTAATGTGCCACTTTGGTGATGATACTAAGGAAAGGTAGAATTAACATGGTGATGATCCCAATGTTGCATGGTGATGATCCCAATGCAACATCTAAACTCAACTCAACTAGTCAAACTGAAGTGTGAACTGAAAGAGAATATTCTCCAGGTGGAATATGCTCTCCTAAAATATAGGAGACTAGATAATGAATAATTATGACTAATAAACAAATAAAAACCTTAGGAAAAATAAATCCTAGGTGTTTGTGAAGTAACTCCAACACCCCCCCTGAACATCACTATGGTGAAAATAAATATTGGGTCCCGGCAATGAGGCCATGTTAGGTACCCAAGTACAAAAGATACATTGAAAATAAAGTGAGGAAAGAGGGAAAACCTCATGGGAAACCCCCCCCACCCCTCAAGGTACAATGTATGTAAAAAAGGAGAACTACAGTTTCTAGGCAATTGTGTCCTTCTCTCCAAGACGACCTTGCAGAGAATGGAATTTCTGCTCAATGAAGGTCTTGGTGAAAATGTCTGCCGTCTGTTCTACTGAAGGACATAACTGTAATTTGATGATCCCCATGTGTACCAAGTCTCGGATGTAGTGCATGTGGATCTCGATGTGCTTCATCTGCTGCCTCTGAACTGGATCTCTACAGAACTTCAGAGTGCTCTGGTTGTCACACTAGATGACGATCGGTCGATGAAACTGAATGCCCAACTCAGTGAGAAAATGTTGTAGCCACATAGCCTGAATGGTTATGTTAACTACCCCTCTGTACTCTGCCTCGACTGAAGATAGAGCAATGGAAGCTTGCTTCTTGCTCGACCAACAGATAGGCCTGGAACCAAGACTAAGTGAGTAACCAGATGTGGACTTGCAATCAATGCTATCACCATCCTAGTTGGAATCAGTAGACCCAATGAGATCTAATTTAGAGTTTGCTGCATAATGAATACCAAAGGTGATGGTGCCCTATACGTATCGAAGGATACACTTTGCAGATTTCCAATGTAGCTCATGCGGCTCCTGCATGAACCTAGAAACTGCGCCAACTGCATATGAGAGGTCTGGTCTGGAGTGTGTGAGATACAACAAGCTCCCCACTAGCTGTCTGTACAATGTGTTGTCAACCAATGGAGTCTCCCCACCATCCTCAAGTTTGACTCCTGATAGGAAAGGAGTCGGAGCAGACTTGCAATCTATCATGTGAAGTCTCTCAAGGAGATCTCGTGCATACTTGGCTGGAGACAGTTTGATGCCTGATGCATCCTGACTGATCTCAATTCCAAGGAAGAAGTGTAGCGGACCCATGTCTGTCATCCAAAAACTGTCATGAAGAATCCTCTTGACTGCAACAATCACTGAAGTCGAGCAACCGACGATCAACAAATCATCAACATATAGAACTAAAAGTAGAAGTGAATCAGCCATCTTGAGCATGTATACATTCGGGTCTAATTTACAATGTACAAAGTTCTGTGACAACAGGTAGAAGTCCATCTTGGCATACCATGCCCTGAGAGCCTGCTTGAGGCCATAAAGTGACTTCTTCAGTCGACAGACCAAAGATGAATCCTACATAAATCCTTGGGGCTGCTCCATGTAGATCTCCTCAGAGAGATCACTGTGAAGAAATGCATTCTTCACATCCATCTGATGGACTTCCCATCCCTTGGTTGCTTCAATGGAAAGTGCCAATCGTATGGAATCCATCTTCTCTACTGAAGTGAAGCTCTCATCATAGTCAATACCATGAACCTGCTGAAAGCCTTTGGTGACAAGACTGGCTTTGTATCTATTGATTTATCCATCTGCTACGCTCTTGGTCTTGTAGACCCATCTGCATCTGACAAGTTTCCTCCTAGAAGGAAGGGGAACCAGATCCCAAATCTAGTTCTCAAGGAGGGAGTCGTACTCCTCCTTCATGGCGGATTCCCTAAAGGTATTTCCAGCAGCCTTGCCATAAGACTGTGGATTTGAAGAATGAACCAAGAAAAGATGCCTAGAAGGCAATGGTTTAGTGGCAGTGAGTGCAATAGGAGGCTCCTCAAAATCAGATCGATACCTCCTAGTATCAGCTGGATCACCAACGAGATCCCCTACATCCTGAAGAGTACTCTGTGCCCACTTGGGCCTTTGCTTTGGCTCTGCAACTGCATCTGGATTCTCTGACTCTGCATCTAACTGTATTGACTCTGAATCTAAATCATTTGATTTCTCTGAATCAACACTCTTGTTTGAAGAAGAGTTAGCATGTGCATGCTCATCATCTTGGACAGGTGGAAGAGTGAAGGTGTCTACATGCGACTGTTGAGGTACATGCAAGACACTTTCCTCGAATTGGACACTACGCTCAATGATGAGTTGGTCAAGGAAATATCAATAAGCCAATATCCCTTCACACCGTTGAGGTATCCAACAAAAATGCACTCAGTGCTCTGTGGATCAAGTGCCTTCCTCTTTTCAGAGGGAATCCGGGCCCATGCACATGAACCAAAAATGTGAAAGTGGGCCACTTCCGGTTTGAGGCCGCTCCAACCCTCGTAGGGGGTCTTATCCTTGACAGATCTATGAGGAGATATGTTTTGGATGTATGTTGCATAGTTAAGTGCTTCGGCCCATAGTCTCTGTGGTAGTGACTTTGCATGCAACATGCAAGATGCCATCTCCTTTAGAGATCTGTTTTTCCACTCAGCAACTTCGTTTTGCTGCGTAGTGTAGGGAACTATATGCTGCAACTGAATCCTTGCCTCATGGAAAATATTATGAATCTCATGATTCACATACTCTCCCCCATTGTCAGTTCGGAGGACTTTGATCTTCTTTTCGGACTGTGTCTCAACCAAAGCTTTGAAATCTTTGAGGTGTTGAAAGACCTCGAATTTTTTCCTGAGAAAGTAGATCCAAGTAAAACGTGAGAAATCATCAACAAAAAAGAGAAAAAACCTCGCTTTTCTGATCGATGTATGTGGAAAAGGACCCATGAGGTCATTGTGGATCAGATCTAAAGGTGTGAAAGCTCGTTGAAACTTTCCTTTCTCGAATTTCTCTTGAGGGTGTTTTCTGAGAACACATCCCTCACATACTCCCTTGGAGAAATGGATGTCTGGTAGACCATCAACTAATATATGCTTGCTATTTTTTTGCATGTATATGAAATTCAAATGTCCAAACCTTTCGTTCCATATCCTACTACTTTGATTAGCACGAGTAAGAAGTAAAGTAGAATCAGGTTCAATGAATTCAGAAAATGTATACAATCTAGATTGATGATTTACCTCACTGGTAGAAACCCTGGAGTTGGTTTGCATGTCATAGATGTCCATGAAATTTGGTGTGAATATGAATTTCTTTCTAGTGCCAAAATTCGTCATCTGATACATGGAGAGAAGGTTGACAAAAAGCTTGGGAACATGTAGCATGTTCTCGAAGCTTCCGTTGGTGAGTTCAATCCTTCCTTTGCCGGTGACTTCGACAGAGGAGTTGCCCCCCATCAAAATAGGATGACTTTTTCATGCATCCAAAGAATAATAGACTGCTTCTAAGGCATCCATGTGATGTGATTCTCTTGAATCTACGATCCAAGCATCGAGAGAGGAGTTGATGGCAATCAATGCATGGCTAGAATTGCCTTTCTTGGAATTCAGATCTTCTGGCTTCTTCTTCTTTGCACCCTCGGGGATGTGAACTCCAAGGTTGTTTTGCTGAAGTATATGAGACATCAGATCTATTTTCTTTTTCATGCATGCAGATTCCGAATGGAATCCTTTGTGACAGTATGTGAATTTCTCTCCTTTTCTTCCCTTTTCTCCTTTGGATCTAGAGGCATCAATGAAGGGTTTTGTGTACCCTTCCTTCTTCCTATGTGCATGAGGTTTCCACTTATCTTTTTCTTTATATTTATGACATTTGTGGCTTCCATCATGCACTGTGAGTGCATGCGCCCTTGGGCCTTTGATTGCGCCCATGTTGATGAGCTTAGTTTGCTCTTGTGTCAGGGATTCGATAAAGTCCTCAAGAGAAGGCATCTTCCAGGTGGCTCCAGAAGAGAATATGATAGTATGAAATGTAGATATGAATACTGATAATTTAGGACAAAGCTTGGAGAGAATGGTGAGAACCATTTTTTTCTCCTCCTTTGATTTATCAACCCCTCAAGCTTTGAGTTGCGACAATAAATCCTTGAATTTTGTAAAGAAATCTTGGATATTCTCGAAGCTTTTTGGATCCAATGTGAGCAGCTCCACCTCCAACATGTGTCCCCTCATCTCATCCTGTTTTCCAAATAGCCCTTCCAATATGGTCTAGGCTTCATTGGGAGTCTTACAGGAAGATATATGAAAAAGGAGATTGGGAGAAATAAGACTGCAAATTGTTCCAAGTGCCTCATCCATGTGATTTAAGTACTTGGATTTTTCTATGGCTGATGTCGGCTCTGTATCTGTATTCATGGTTAACTTGTACAACCCTCCTGATTGGATATGTATGGCTATTTTCTCCTTCCATGCAAAATATTTGTAAGGTGTAAGAATGAATTCTTTTTGGAATTCCATTTTTCCGTTGTCTTCAATCTTTTGTACCTACAAAAGTTTTTGGTGTAGCTTTTGCTTAGCACTCCGTTGGATCTGATACCATGTAAATGTGTTGAAACTGCACAGAATAGATCTAGCTAAACAATAATACACACATTTGCAGAGAGAATTGAAGAAGGAAGAAGAAGAAGAGAAAGAATGGAAAGAATTCTCATTAACCATTGTAAATAATGAATAATGAAGAATTCTCATTAACTATTGTAAATAATGAATAATGAATGATGAGTTCGACTTGAGATGAACCAAGTTGCCATAGTGGTGGTATAGAGTGATCTGGACACACACCAGTAGTTACGGGAGTGAACTGCCACCTATTCTAGTCTCTCAGTCAGTTATGGGAGTGAACTGCCACCTATTCTAGTCTCTCAGGCAGTTACGGGAGTGAACTGCCACCTAGTTGAGTTAACTCGTCAACTAGTCTTCAGTTAACTGAATGAACAAAAATTAGCGAGGATTTAACTCAAGGAATCAAGGCTAATGCACCACTTTGGTGATGATACCAAGGAAAGGTCAAATTAGCATGGTGATGATCCCAATGCAACATCTAAACTCAACTCAACTAGTCAAACTGAAGTGTGAACTGAAAGAGAATATTCTCCAGGTGGAATATTCTCTCCTAAAATATATGAGACTGGATAATGACTAATTATGACTAATAAACAAATAAAAACCTTAGGAAAAAGAAATTCTAGGTGTGTGTGAAGTAACTCCAACAAATACATGTGATAGAAGAAATAATGCTCAGAAATATCTTTTTCTTTTTCAGTGATAGAAAGGGTAAAGGATGAAAGAAAAAGAAAAAAACAAACTTCTTAATTTGTTTTCTTGTTTTAAAGCAAAATGAAAAATGGAAAACTAGAGTAATTTTATTTTTCAATGTGAAACAAGTAGAAATAAAGATGAGAGACAAAGAGAACTAAACCAAACTTATTCATATTGCATGGAGGGTTAAAAAAACAAATCTAAACAAAAAAATCCAAGAAAAGAACCTTCAAATAACTCAAACAAGCTTGAAGCACAAAATAAAGAAACTATTTTTTTTTTCTTTTCTTTGTAACAATATCTAACTTATATGATTTCTGTAACTAACAGTAGTCCATAGAGAGTCATAGGACCCAGGAAGGATCCCAAGAAACCAAGCCAAAAACCCCTGAAAGGCTGAGAAGAGTAAAAAATTATTACTTAGGATAAGTACATGACTGTATATAAGGCAAATCATGTATGTACACAACCATCACAAAGAAAAAGTGCATTTGTACACAACTTTCTGCACAATAAAGAACATATATAATCCTAAAATTTCCAGAAAATATTGAAAGTGAAATCCATAAGGCTTGACAAGGTATAAACAAGACTAAAAAACTTTAAACTACTCAATCAACAAAATAAAAATCCAAAAAAACAAGAAAAAGAAAAGGTAATCACTTAAAAATAACCCACAAAGGAGATAAATCCCTAATATGGTCGCAAATTATGTTATAGGGAAAATACCTTATGGCTATGGGTCAAAGACACAATAGAGCACTGAGCATTTAAATATCAAACAAATCCGAGAAATGAAATCAAATATTTGCAACTAACTTGATCAACTAACTAACTACTAGTAGCAAGGAAAAATAAACATATTGGGTTTCCTACATCTGATGAAGATCTCGTGGTTGAAAACCTGTCATGCTCCTTATAAACTATTCCTTTGACAACCCACAAAACACTTAAGTAGAAAATTACAAAGGACAACAGTTATACAATAACCAACTTTTATGAAAATGAGTAAAAGCAAAGAGATTGCAACAATTAGTGTTATAAGAGATAAAATATTCAAGCATGATAATCATATATTAAAAACACAAGTATTTCACGAGAAAGAGGTGTTGGACATGGTGCTGGAATTGATGTCAAAGGAGGTCAATATGCTCAATATTGGACATAATGTTATGAAGTTGACACTGATTTCAAAGAGGGTATATGATGTTGGTATTGGAATTGATGCAAATAGGTCAATATTATGATCATCATCATCAAAGTTGTGCATATGATATTGTCAAACTCATGCATTGTATAAATAATGATTACTTATGGATTCTAAATTTGTCCTATATAAATGAAAAAGAGTAAAGATCAAAATATGGTGCTCAATAAAATGTGTAAAAAGGTTTGTTATGAGAGTTTCTATTAGACTTATTGATCTTTGACTTGGATAAACTTTGATTTACATTTCCTTCAAATTCTACTTGGATAACTTTGAATTACATTTCTTTCGACTTCGACTTGGATAAATTCGACTTGCATTGCCTTCGACTTCGAATTGGATAAATTCAACCTACATTGCCTTCGACTTCGACTTGCATTTCCTTTGATTTCGAATTTCATTTTCTTCAACTTTGACTTGCATTTATTGACTCTTGGTCGACCTGACTTTATTTGACTTACTTTGCCTCGAACCGACTTGCATTTTGGATGAATAATTTTTCCCATTTCAACTTTTGGGTGGTCGACTCTATTTTATTTTCTTTGGTCGACTTATTTTTCCTCAACCTGACTTTCATTTTGGCTAACTCATTTTTCCATTTTTGAATTTCTCATGATCGACTCTATTTTATTTTCCGACTCGACTTGTGGCTTGAGTGGTCAAGGATTTCTCGTCATATAAATAACCAGAGTTATAATTGTTTTAAGCAAATAATTCTGTGTTGGTGAGACAAATAGGCTATAATCCTCTTGCTTGCATATCAAGCATCTTAATATTCAATGATCAAACAAATATAATGCCCGGAGTAACTGAAGAGGAACAATGATTGGATCGATAGTGGATAACGAAGATTGATCGTAGATCGTTGGATCAATATGGAAGTGTGAGACCAAAATAAAAAGAGTCAAATCCATAACTGAGATTGACTCATAAGAACTAAAAATATGATTAAGATAATTAACACCTTAGGATCAAGATTTGTTCAAAGAACTGTTACACAAATAGTAAACAATCTTTAGCACCCAGATATTCCATTAATTCTGAACAACTTACAGTTTGAAGTCTTTTGAAATTAAAGGAAAAAATTTTAATGACAAAATGATAACATTATTATTAAATTAAATGAAGAGGTGCATTAGTTCATACTAGGATACACAATGTTTCAATTTCATACCCGTTAGAATACTATATAAACAAAAAGGTATAATGGACACAAAGTTTCTCTATGGTCTAATTTAATATAAAAAATAGAAGTAGAGTCCAAGAAAATATATGAAACCTAAAACATACACATGAAGTGAGGGTGAAAGGGAGGAGAAAAGGAGGATTTAGGTCCTCTACAGGTTGAAGCCTGAACCATGGAGTTGGTGCTTGAAAACAAAAGGATTGGAGTCCTCTACAGGTTGGAGCTTGATCTACAGGGAGTTGTTGCTTGGTAAACATGGGATTGGTGTCTCCTTGTTTTGGTGCTCAAAATAAGAGAGATTGGTCTCTCTTGCAAACTGTAACTTGTAAATGAAATATAATTTTTATGATTTTTACTTTGAAATTAAGAGTTCTGTACATTCTTGTTGATAAATTGTTATACATTAATAAATAATTGATTTAATTTGAGAAAAAGAAGCAATACTAATTCACCCCCCTCTCAATATTGAACAACATTCCAACAAGAGGTATCTTTGTTATTAGAGAATAGAATATAGGTATTTATCACTTGCACCTACAACAACATTACTCCGAGGTCGGACTCCGGGCCCCTCCACCTAAGCCGCCGACTATAAGTTACACCTTCGACTCTGATACTTATGTAAACCCAAATAAGGTAAAGAGAAACTTCTTGGCAGAGATATGAAACACAAAAATGGCTAGAAACAAGAGTTTCTAAGTCTAAGGGTATGAATTAGTAGTAGGGAAATAAGAGCTTGTAGACAAGGCAGGAAATTACCAACATAATTTTTCTTCAAGTATGATTTTCCTCTCCTTATGCCTTAGGCTCAATTTATACCATATCCAAGTAGTTGGAGTGGTTACAATTAGTTATGTGTGAGCATCATGGGGTCAAGAACATGGTAAACTCGTGAACCCAACCCAAAAATATGGAAAATTATATTTTTTAAGCAAAATTGAGGTGTATGCGACTTTCAATGGAGAAACACACGTATACATGCCTTGCATAGTTGTTAGGGCGTGCACATGTAAAAACATATTCTTTTTTGAAGAATATAGAGGAGGCAAAGGGGATTAATGTCTACATTTAGGATAGGGAAAAGCCAAACAAGTCATGAATGCATATGTGGTAGAAATTGATGCTATAACATTTGGGTGGACATTTTGGTGTTGATAAGACCACAACGCTAGTGAAGGAAAGCTTCTTTTGGCCCAAATTAAACACGAATGTTAAGAAGTTTGTTGAGTAATATATAATTTTCTAGCTAGCAAAAGGAAAGAGTCAAAACACAAGGTTATATAAACCAATGCCAGTACCCGAGAGGCCATGGAAAGATGTAAGTATGGAATTCATTTTGGGACTTCCTAGGACACAAAGTGGTCATGATTATGTGATGGTTGTAGTGGACAGGTTTTCAAAGATGGAACATTTCATACCATGCAAGAAGTTCAATGATGCTACTAGAGAGACTGTTTAGTTTTTCTAAGAGATTGTGAGGTTACATGGACTGCCATGAAGTATCACTTCTGACAGAGATACAATATTTCCTGGTGGAGAATACTTGGAAGAGGTTGGGTTCCAATTTGTTGTACAGTTCTGCATATAGTCCACAAACTGATGGATAGACTGAGGTGGTTAACCAAAGTCTTAGGAATTTGTTGAGGAGTTTGAGTGGAGAGATGTTGTAAAACTGGTTTGGCAAGTTGGTTTTCATTGATGTCAACCCTTAGAGATGGATGTCAACCCTTGAAAAAGTCTGGAAGCCCTAGAGACATGGTTTATATTGATGGTGATTTAGTTTTCATTGATGGAGTGGTTGATGTCAACATATGTGTTGGGTGCATTTGATGAAGTCTACATGAAGCCCAAGAGGTGTGGTTTCGGTACTTGAATATTGGTTAAGGAATACATACATGAAGGATAGTGTAAATTCAGGTAAGACAATCATAGATGGATAGTCCTTATCATGCTATTTCCGGTGATAGGTGGTACACCACGTGGTTTACACCACGTGGTTCCTCACAGTTAGGGAGATATGGACTTGAGAAGTTGGAAGCCCCAAATATGGGTTAAGAATCCCGTAATTGGTTACAATATGGATTAAGAAGCCCCTAAATGGTTTCAAGTCATTAATGAAAGGGTAAAGTGGTTGTAACAAGAAATTTAAAGAAGCCCTAAAGTGAAGGAAAGAGGTTACTTAGAAAAATGATATATACACCATAAGAAGTCACTCATAAGTACACTCACACACACATTCTATTGAATATATTCTATGTGAGTAAGTGATTCTTATCTGAGGTAACAAAGGAGATCTGAGGAAAATTTCATAGGGAAGATGAAGTGAAGAAGGGAGAAATTCCAAGGGAGGATGAAGTCTCATGAGGATGTGTTCTAAGGTGTGTTATTTACATGTCATCTTACCATTTTTCACTATAAATTTATTTCTATAATGATTCAAACAACGAAACTTGGAGGCTATTGAGAATACATATCAAGGTACTTGTGGTAGAATTTCATCTTTTGGGTCATTGTATTTTCGGAGATACCCTCTGTGGAAAATAGGGTTTTTGGCTAGTCCTGTAACTAGTCTCAAACAATTGCTCCAGGTAAAACAACCATAACATATTCATAGAGTATCCAATTTCAATGAGACAAAATGCATTGGATATAGTACAATCCGTAGTATGTTTTTTATTATTTTCAGATCTAGATATCAATTATTCAGCGTGTGGCATTCTCTACAAGTTCACTCTCTAGAATAAGCCAGAATTCAACAAGGTTTGCCATTTTTTCTATAACTCCTTTTATGAGATGTTCCAAGCAGTGAAACTTGGAGGAATTGTAAAGACGATATTGAATAATATTGGGTACAATTTTCAAAACTTTATTTATTACAGGTACAAATTTATTCTTTTTGAAAGTTAGGGTTTATGACTAATCCAAAAACTAGTCCCGTGAGACTAAGATAAATTTTGATGAAGATGCTATTCTCTTATTGATGAAGTTGAGGAAGGTATACAGGTCTGTGATCACATACAATAGGTTTTTTATAGAGTTACATGTATGTTTATATGCATGTTTTTAGGGTTACATGTTGATGATATTATGGTGCATGCTTGAGGCAAGTCTTTGGTATATTGTTAAGACATTGGCACATGATTGAGGCACACATTAGGTGCATGGTTGAGACATATACTTGGTATATGATCTTGGTTGTTTAGTACTTTTTTTAGGAACACCATTTATGGTACTTTCTTGATATATCCTATGGTACATGGTGTATGACATGATTGAGTGATATGGTATATGGTTGAGATACATTGTTGGTGCATGGTTGATGCACTTGTTGTGGTACACGGTTGATGTTTGGTATGACACATGTTTTGGTTGATACATGATTTGGTACAGGTTTGGTACATGGTTGTGGTACATGGTTGATGGTTTAGTACATGCTTTGGTACATGGCTGAGACACATATCTTGTGATGGTATGTTGGTGATCTTGGTACATTCTTGATAGAGGCATGTGTTGGTGATGTTGGAAATCTAGTTGAGAGGTTTCCTTGGTATATGATCCATGTGAGAGGATCTAGTTGAGTATCAGTGATAGTGACAGGTTGGAAATTTTTATCAATGACAGGTTGATATGATAGGTTGGATACAATGACAGGTTGGATACAATGACATGTTGATGTGACATAGGCAGTGATAGTGGTAGTGATAGAGATTGTGACAGTGACAAGGAAAATGACAGTGAAAGTGATAGTGACACTGACAGTGATAATGACAATGGCAGTGATAGTGGTACTGAAAATTGGTCTAGACTTATATTTCAGGGAGGCAGGATGGGGCAAGGAAATGGGGTTGTATCCTCCTTTCGGTTGGAGTCAGAGAATCAAGGAGTTGGAGCCTGAGAATCATGGGTTTTTAGCCTCATTCTGGTTGGAGCCATATAATTCAGGGAGTTGTAGCTTCCTTCAGGTTGGAGCCTGAGAATCATAGGGATGTAGCTTCCTTCTGGTTAGAGCCAGAGAATTCATGGAGTTGTAGCTTCCTTCAAATTGGAGCCTGTAAATAGGGGGTTGTAGCCTCCTTCCAGTTGCAACTAGAGAATTGGGAAGTTGGTTCTTCTAATGAATGTATTCTTTGATTTATAAGAAAACATTATGTGGTTTTCTCCCGTTTGGGTTTCCACGTAAATTCTAGTGTACTGTGTACTTGATGTGGTGTTGATGTGATGTTGATTATGTTTATATGCTCATGATACATTGATGATATATTGATGATATAATGCTGATTAAGTTAAAGTTTATATATTGTGGTTAAAAGTGGTAAAAATGCTCATACTGATTCACACCCCCTCCCCCTCTCAGCATTCCAACAAGAGAAGATGAGGCAATGGGATTTGGCCTTGGCTCAGGATAAATTCAGTTACAATGATTCAATCAATAGGTATGTGGGAAAGAGTCCATTTCATATTTTTTATGGAAGGTCACCAAAAGGAGTTGTTGATTTGGTTAAGTTGCCAAATATGGAGCATGTTTGACAACACATGTATTCCAATAGAGTATGAAAACCTTCATTAACCACTCACACAACCAAATCAAATATCAACACCCCAATGTTTTTACATGGTAAAACCAATGTGGGGAAAAATCCATGGCCATAGCCAATATGGCCACTTGGAGAAATTTATTAATGCAAAAGAAAATATTACAAAGAGATTTACAAGAGAGTTTCTCACAATCGATCATCGAAAAATGACTCTCCATGTTATTTAAATAGAGATAATGTACCAATCAGGTGTTAAGCCACATATCAATGTAGCCTTTAAGATCGAGGAGAATATGAGTCATCAGATCATAGATTCTGGAACATATCGCGACCATCATATTTCCTAACTACAAATGCATACTAATGCACACTAATGAAACACACTTTAACCTAACGACACATTAGACCAAGTTGATCTTAACTAACTCCTAAGTGTCTAAATATCATAAAATCCCCCCTTAAGAAAAACTTGGGATAGAATTGAAGGATTTAAAAAAGAAACACAATAAGAGAAGGAAGGAGGCATTAGAGACTATCCTCTTGTTAATGCCAACTTCTTGAATTCCTAACATAGATCAAAGTTTGGAAAAATTCACTTCTATAAGAGACTTTGTGAAAACTTCTACAACTTGATCTTCTATAGGGAAAAAAAACACTTCAATAACTCAATCATGAATGAATTTTATGATGAAGTGCATGTGTATCTATATGTGTATTGCACTGATGTTGAACTAGGTATTTGGTGATATTGATGATACTTTGATTGTCACAGGAAAGGGTGGTTGGATGCTACTGCTGGAAGTCAAACTCTGAAAGGATCTGTCGAAGCCACAAGGATTCTTGACTTACATTAACCGTTGCTAGGTTCTCTGCTTCTGCTAAAGAAAGAGAAATAACCTATTATTTTTACATGGTAAAACCCATGTGGGGAAACATCCACGATTCCAACCAATGTGGACACTTGGAGAAATTTATTAATGTAAAATAAAATATTGCAGAGATGTTTACTCGAGAGTTTCTCAAAATCGATCATAGACAAATGGCCCTGCATGATATTTAAACATAGATCATATTATACCAATTGGGTGTTAAGCCACAAATCAATGTAGCCATTAAGTACAAATGCATACTAATACATACCAAATAAACACACTTTAACCTAATGACACATTATACCAAGTTGATCTTAACTAACTACTTAGTGTCTAACTATCCTAACAGAGGAAAAAAGGAGCATTGATGCAAGTGAGTTTGTAGAGGGAATACATTAAATGCACGAGTAGGTCAAGAAGAAGCTACAATAAAGCAATACCAGATATAAGAAAGGAGTATATTTGTGAAGAATATAAAAGGTTTTTGAAGAAGGAGAGTTGGTAATGGCACATTTAAAGAAATAAATATTCCCCATAGGTACGTACAATAAACTCAATTACAAGAAAATTGGACCATGTCGAGTCCCGAGGAAGATTTCTGATGATGAATATAAGTTAGAGTTGCCAGAAATTTTTGACATTTCCCTAATATTCAATGTGGTCGACTTGTACAAGTATGAGGGAGAAAAGGATAATGCAGAAGGTACCATGGATGAATGGAAGACACAATTTCCTATTAAACCAATTGAAGAATTAGAGCAAGTCTTGGCGAAGAGGGTTAGAAAAAGGACCTGTAATAAAGAATATTATGGATATCTAGTTAAGTGGAGGAAAAAGGGTTCCAAATATGCATCATGGGTTTCTGAAGAAGAACTAGCACACCAACGAGGATATTCATCCTATATAGAATCTACACTTGTATCCACATGATCTAGAGTTCATGTTTTCTTACCAAGGATGTCTGATGCAGGAGTATCTTTGGCCTTAGGAAATTAACATCAACCAAAACATTTTGATTTTGAGTTAGTAATGGTAGGATGAAATAAGGGTGTTTCAACTCTAGGTGTGTTGTAACTCCATGTTGATGCAAATCTGTTTAAATACTGCATATCATAATGTGCTGCAACTTGAGTGCTACAACTCCTATTTTGTTGTAAGTGCTACAACTCCAATTACAATGATGTGGGTTACATTGTGCCGTGACTCCCAATTCCATGGGTTATGTGTGTTGTAACTCCATGTGTCCTATACATACCTCGTGGAAAGTGATGGGATGTCACTCCATGTGTCTTATGAAAATTTCATGACAATTGGTGGGCCATGTGCGTGATGGAATACTAGTTGCTTGAAAACGATTTCAAGAAGTTAATCGTCACAACTATATAGTTCTTAATGCATGTTTGGAAAAATTTGAACCATCATAACTAGTCGATGTCCATTGCAAATTAGGGAAAATGGTTGAGAAGTGGAATGATCAAGACTATCCAAATTCCAAGAGACTGTAGAAAAAGTGAAGAGAGGGGATTTTCTTTGGTTCTGTTGGAGACATAAAATAGGGGACACATAAGGTACAGGAGAAATAGTGTAGATTAAGGGACACTTAGTTTTGTTTCACGACGTGGAAAAAAGGAACACACTTAGTTCATTGAATAAAGAATGAGAACTATGCTAGATTGTCTAGTGATGTAATGATATTGTAAGAGACAAATTTTTCCTTGTTAATAAAGAATCTTCAGTCCCTGTTTAAATGGCATTGTCTCTTGTTTCCTTTTCTTGTGAATGCCAATTCCTCATGGTATTAGTTAAATTTTAATTTCTGTTAACACTAGTACGTTGGCAGTTGAACACTATGTGGGTAGAAACATGGTTATGTAGTTGGTTGAGTGCATGATCAAGGGTTACTACATCGGCTCTCAACTAGTCAACTCTCAACACCTACAAATACAAAAACAACATTTTGGTTAGTTTTCATAGGTATTGGTCAAAATTTCATGCTAGTTGTGTGACTATCTCTTACACAGTCGTGAGAGATATTTTCATGAATGTTTATAAAATGATTATGAGAATATCATGACTATCGATGCAAATAGTAATGTGGTTGTCCTCTCAGTCCCCATGCATCTCTCATGACTATTTAGAAAATTTTCATGAGAGGTATCTACATGACTATCTATTTGTAAGTCCCAAGTACTGCATGACTGTCTAATGTATAGTTGGAATATTTACTATGTGGATAAAGCATATATAAGTCGTGAAAAATACGTAGCATGAACCTCATACTCATGCACAACCACTCTTTTGCATGAAATTAAGGGTTTGTCATGCAATTTTTGTGACCTTCGGGTTTTCCAATCCATGCAACTCATTTGTGTTATAATCCCTTGTATGCCTATGATATGCATGACTATATAATGAATAGTCATGGAAGTATTGCATGATTGTTCACTTGAAATCCATGAAACCCTATGGAAAGCCTCATGACCTTATGTATAGGAACAAAAAGCCTTAAACTACATAATTAAATAGACAAAAAAAGGTAGGGATGTGACTTCTTACTTGGAAGTTTTGGAATTGAAAACCATCGGACGATGTTTTTGCAATGATAGCGAGAAACTCATGGAATTCAATGGCATAGGTCAAATATATAGGGTACAAATGACTTGGATTTATGGGCCCAAACCTACTTATATGACCCTTTCATGAACTTCTGGAGGTCCATTTAGGATATCAAAGGTTTCATTTTATACATCGTTCACACCATTGGAATTTTGGCATAACCCCCTTCAAAAACATTTGCTCCATTCACCCCCATCAAAACTTTCATCTAAGGGTCATTTACCCACACCAAATTTCTATAGATAGGTATGTGGATCACTAAATCCATTGTTTACATTGATTGCACCACTATATTTTTTATCATGAGTACTTTCATGCCATGTATTCCATTTTATGTGTGCAACTATTCACCAAGAAGCCATTTTTTCTCCTAACTACACATAATAGGCCCCTAGGCCCCTTCTCTTCAGGTACACTTCTTCAAATTGGCATGTAGATACTCCCTTTGCACATGTTTCATTTCCTAGTCTAACCCCCCCCCCGAGTGTACCTTTAGGGATTCTCCTGTCAACTCAGTAGAAAAATTCACCCAGTTCCACATGTATTCAATTGTTGTTGACCAATATCATTCCACTCTCATGGTTCACCTTGGTTTCAACACCCCATCACATTTTCAACACCCACGCCACTTTCCCCCAAATATTGCCCCATCACATTTTCAACACCCACGCCACTTTCCCCCAAATATTGAGAGTATGTATAGTCCACATCATGTATGCTTTTAACTTGTAAAAAATACGAGAGAGAGAGAGAGAGAGAGAGAGAGAGAGAGAGAGAGATAGAGATTTGAACAAGACAAAAGGACTTCCCATGAAAAAGTGATGAATACCACCTAAAATAACAAAACATACGTGCGAGAGAGAGAGAGAGA
>JASDQU010010864.1:213315-232317 GCA_032191745.1 Picea mariana | reverse complement strand
AGAGAGAGAGATTTGAACAAGACAAAAGGACTTCCCATGAAAAAGTGATGAATACCACCTAAAATAACAAAACATACGTGCAAAAATGATCTCTTATACAAATGAGGTGGAAATTTCCATTCTCATGAAATTATCAAAATACATTACAATAGAAAACATGTGTGCTTTGGGCTCATCTAGGAACATTTTTATCCATCTATATGGTTAGGATGATGAATAATGTTGTAACTAGAAATATCCATCACCCACAAGGGTGCATGCAACAACAAAAGACTACTCATTGGGAGGTATCTTGGAATATGTGGGGAGAAATGTGAAAAGAGCTCCTAGTCAAAGGTATTGATAGCCATATAAGCTCATGGGTCTTCAAATAGAACCATAAGAAACAAGCATCAAAATTTACATCCGACCCTAATGTGATATTGAACATCAGGGGGACCAACTAAAGTAGAGATAAATTAGGACTCTCTCTATCTAGTCTAGGGTTCACCATAAATAGTGGGAATGGGAACCAACATATAACAACACTCCTGAAAAACATGAGTTGGTGTCGACAAGAATGCCTATGTGAGAGAAAGGGATGGGAGGTCCCTTGATATAAGGAAAGGATAAGCCAAGTACCGAATTGTAATGGAGGAGGATGTTGATAATGATGAGTGAGTTTTTGCAAAGAGGATGGGACTCAAAACTTCCCTTGGGAAGAGCATAAATGATGACTAACAAGGGTGGAAGTCAAAACTAATTAGACATAATATGACCTGATGTTAGGGGACAACCAAGCATGTTTTATGTATTCCAATCTGGGATTGAGAATAAGTGGAGACAATGGGTGAATAGTTGATTAAGACAACTTTGGGAGTCATAGTGATCAGTAAGGAGGTGTTGAACACAACTAGAATAATTGTAAGCATGGGTGACTCCATGAAAATTCTCTAACCAATCATGACAAGTACTACCATCGAGTTTGAAATAGACATGATCAGATGATTTAGTACAAGTGTTGATGTTTCCCTTAAAGAATGTGAGTTATTGAGAGTCCAAGGGTGTGGATTAAAATTATGAGGAGAATGAAGCATGTGGATTGTTCTTATAGTGTTTGCAACTAAGGTGAGGAGATTGTTAACACACACTCCCTCATAGTTATCATTTTTTTTTATATGGAATCTTGTTGTATGTTTCCTTAAATTGATTTGAAAAAGTACAACTCTGCAATGCAATGACTATCATCAACACTTATTTTAATTTTTTTTTTTGCATCTTTTCAATACTGATATATTTATCAATGTCTATCATAGTGATATTATGAATTGAAATATAAACATAAATTGTTCAATATATTAATATTAGATTTACATTTAATATACACATTAGAAAATAATTTGATTCAAGATATTGCAATCTAAATGCACATTGTAGCAATTTAATATCAACACTTTTGGAATCAAAATTCACAATTTCATAATTAAAATTGACACTTTTTAGGATGTCTAAAATAATCCTTAATTATAACAAGGCTGCGTGGTAGTGTAGTCCCTACCAACGAGGTTAGAAAGCAAAATGTGGAAAATGGGGTTGAAATGTAAATGAAACGAAGTGTTCGGTGCAAAATGTATATCACGGAAATGTTATGTGCAACATGTATATCACGAAAATGTTGTGTGCAACATGTATATCACGGAACATGGGCCAAAATTAAATGATGCTTGGCAGGGAGAGCACCATCTATTTTTTGAAAGTATATAACAAACATATATTTTTTGAAAGTATATAACAAACTACAAATTTGTTGACAGTGGAAGAATAAATTTGGAAATTTAAATGCATTTGCCATATGGATTGGTGAAAGATAAAAATATATGAAGACATAAAATTAAAAGGAGAAGAAATATAAAAATTTAAATTAATTTGTGAACATGGGGTATAAGTAAATGACGCTTGCATTGTAGAGCACCATTTATTTTGAAATATATAAAAAAATAAAAGTTTGTAACATATAAAAAATTAAATGCAATTGTCATATAGAGTGGTGAAAGAGAAAAATAAAAATCTGTAACATATTAAAAATTAAATGCATTTGTGATACAGACTGGTGAAAGATAAGAATAAAGTTTGTAACATATAAAAATTTAAATACATTTTTATTTGAAATGTGTCCAAAAATAAAAGTTTGTTACATACTACTGGAAATTTTGAAATATACAAAGAAATTAAAGTCTGTTACATATAAACTAGAATTTCAATGCGTTTGTCATGTAGATTGGGATTGGGGGTCCCACAGACCTTATAGAAATATGTACAAGAAACAAGATTGTGGAAAGAATATAGAGTGCAATACCTGCAAAACAAAATAAATGGAAAGGTATAAGTGTTTTCCTATATATCTCTATTTAAGAAACTCGAATAAGTGGGTTGATAAACAAAGCAAGATGCGATCAGTAAAATTACAGTGAGGGTACATTTGATCCCTTTGGCTATTTGCTTGTGGCTGCTATTTCATTGATGTCGTTGACGAATGCGGTTTCAAGGATGTCCTCGACGACTATTGGAATGCTGGAAACTGCCTGTTGCCTTTCATCGACAGCCTGTTTCAATTGCCTTTTGAGCCATTCTTCAATGTATATTCTCATTGGGGCGACGTTGATCTCATTCCAGATTTTTATGTTGAAAAGATCATTTTCTAATTCTCGAAAGTCGATAGAAAGATTACAGAGAGACTGATGAATTTTCTCATTCTGTATTGCATATTTGACTAGTCGGTCGTGGACGTGAGCTTGATAAAATTGAAGGATGCTGTAAAACTTTTCCAGAGACAAGGCCTTAAACATAGCAACCTGTTTATCAAACTCTTGCCTGGTTAAGGGAAAGGAGTTTGCGATTAAGTCACGGTCTTGGAAGTCGTTGGTTTTCCCGGCTAAGTCTATATTTGATAGCCTAATGAATAATTTATCTTTCTTCGATATGGATTGTTCACATGAATGAACAATGAGATGCAGGTTCTTCACTTTTTCTTTCCAACATGCATTCAATTGATCGATCCAGTTTTTGGATGGAAGATCTTCTTCTCTTCTTTTTGTTTCTGTCATATTGTTGACAATATTGCCAAAAGGAATGACCGTTTTTAAAAATAATTTTTCTTCATCTTTTAACTCGGCTTGCAAAATCTCAAGCAAACTATGTGCCCTGGTTCCAAGGGAAGTGATGGTTTGTGATATTTTCCACGCCTCGGTAACCAGATCCATTCTTTTTTTGATATTATTCTCCACATATCCTTTACAAGATGCAAGGAGGGTAGAGGATGCTTTTACATTGGGTGCAAGGGTGCCAAGCATGGCTATTTCCAAAGGATTGACAAGCAATGGCATAGGAATGAAAGAGTCTTCCAATTCCTTGACCCAGTTCTTCAGTCTGGCATTCTCAGTCTCCATGTTTCCAATGGAATCATGAAGTGCTTCTCCGCTCGCAGTGTGAAGTTGACAGATTTGGGATGGCTGCATGTTGGCAACGTGAACCTTTGAACAAGATTTTTCTTTCTTATTTTTAACATATTTTTTTCTCAATTATCAATTTTTTTGACTAGCTATCAAAAACAACACTCTGGAACATGAAGGATTCATCTTCGTCAAAATTTTCGGTGACAGATATGTCCATTGGATGGCTATGGTGGATGGAGTCTCTGTGATGATCAAGGAAGTAGATCATGCTATCTAGATCAATGTCAAGTTCCATGTTCTCAATCTGAATTTACGGCTATTTCACCTACCCCAATTTTTTTTTCTCTTCTTCTCTACTGGAAGCTTGTGAGAACTATCAATTTTAGAATGACGAGGGTCATTATCTTCTCCTCCATTTGAAGAAATCTAAGTTTCTTTGTTGCTGTGGTGGGCCGTTGGAGCGATGCTCTGGGATGTCGTACTTTTTGTAGTGGTATTTGTGGATTGAATGCTCTTGTCACTGGGGCATTTCCCCTGTTGCGTGTACAATTTAGTGCAGCTTTGCAYTGTGTCCACATCGATGACATCAGAGGCAGGACCGTTGTCGCCACTGTCTATATTTTTTGGGCAGGTGTTTATTTAAAAAACAATCGTCGAGGCCAAGTGTTTGTAAATGTTATCAAAAAMTATTATAGGGGTTAAAACCTCTTATGATTTCAACATATCTTAGGTTGGATATGCTATATTGTGCTGCAAAATCATCAATTTTGTTGACATTTTTCAACACAAACTCCCCTACTTTCCAAGGCAGAGGAATGAACTGTTTTTTTCTTCTTYTTTTTGAACAGATGGAACCAGTAGCTGTAATGACGTGCTACTTCCGAAAAAAACATTATGTCCGTAATGTGACATGGAAGGAGAGAAGGCTATTCCATGGAGCCAAAAATTATTATCACAGTGTAATTATCCAAAAGTTCGAGTGTCCTCTTCTTGTCCAAAAAACTAGTTTCTTTTTCAGATATGCGGGGAGTATCTTCTCCTAACAAAAAAACTTTGAAAATAGACAGGAAGCCATTGAAAACCTCATAAAAATAGTGGGAAGCCTTGTGCTTCCACAAGGCCTGGTACCAGAATGTTACTGGGTGCAATTTGCAGTTGACATTGTTGGACATAGACAGTTGTGGAAACCGACAAGAATGCGCTATTGCAAAAACTAAATAGGACGACATATAAAATTTCTTTTCCCTTTTGTAGCTTGAAAATTGGGAACAAATTTCATGGGAAATTAACCTGCCCCAATAAAAAGTGGCTTGTTCATTGACTGTGAAATACAAAATATAAAGAGCCATGCGGGAAACAATTGTTGTGGACTCTTGTTTGGTTATTCTTGTAAACAGCCAGGCAATTTTGTGAAATGGATTTCTAAATGAACTAAGATGCATGCTTGTAATATCTTCAGGAACTAGACGCAAGTTTTCCAAAAAATGGGGCAAGAGGTCCAATCCGTTATTATGCTTTGCTAGGAATTGTTTGCAATCTTCTCCTCAGAACATCAATGTTGGCTCCGACAATTTTAGCATTTGGGGGAAGACCCGAGGTGACAAAGAAACAGAAGAGTGATCCCGCAGTGGAATAATTCTTTTCTCTGAAATAAATTTATCGGCACATCAAGAGACCAGGTCCTTATAATAAAAAAACTCAGGGACACAGCCTGCATGAGAAATCCCAGAGGTCCAAATTACTTGGTTCTCTGCATCAGAGGTTGAGTAATAAGAATATGCCCTGGACCACTGGAAGTTCTGGTCCTCGCGCCCGAAGATGTTGAGTGTATCTCCACAAAACTGTTGTTGAGATGATGCCATAGGTTTATGAGAATGTTGGTTTGCTGCAGATGATGGTTTAAATGAATAGTTAGAGCCAATAATGTAACTCTTTGCTAAATCTTGGTTAAATGCTTATGAATGGGAAAGCTCCTCGAGCCTTTCGCTGAGTAATGACAATCTGTATGGGTGGTGCATGATGAACTGTTAGCAGTAAAGATGATTTATTACATATTTAGAAATGCTTAGGTGGTGGGTACGACGAAGAGAAATTAAGGAATGGAGGTTTCGTGAACGTGCGAAGGTCATGACGTGCGAACGTGATTTCATGATTTTGAAATCCACACTCAGAAGGGATAGTATAACCCCCCCGCAAATTTTGGTTTAATGCACATCAATACGAGATCTCCTCGAGCCTTTCGCCCATCAATGAAAATTTATATGGTTTCTGCATGATGACCTGTTAGAATTAAATGCCAGTAATTCCATATTTAGAAACAAGATATGTATATATATATAATTTTTTTTCTTTTATTATAGACAAGTGCGAAGGTGACAGAGATGGCGAAGAAAAAGGAAATAATGGAAATCTATGAAAAGTGGTTGGACGGGATTCAAAAAAGGATTACGGGGATACTCAAGACAACCGAGTGTTGCATGGTCAAATTTCATGTATCATAATTTTTGAGTGCAAAATGTGTAAAACGGAAGAGATCATGATGGGGCAGTTCAGTGGCCAGTTTGTGTATTTGCGGAATTCTGGCAAAGTGGCTAAGTATGGAATAGGGAAATTGCTAATTGCATGCATAAAAATAAGATCTTATATATAATTGTCAACTACTAATTGCAAAGGGGCGTGGGCACAGGAAACAACGACTACAAACTGAATATTTCTTCAACCTACCAAACTGATGATCTGCCAAAGAAATTTGAAGAAATGGCGAAGTATGGAAAGCGGACAGACGGGCTTCAAAATGGGGTGACAATAGTTCCACAAAATATGCCAGGACCCGACGGTTAAATTGTATTTCTCGGAAGTTTTCAGTGCAAAATGTATACCACGGAAGAGGGCAAGTCCAACTGTCAATTTGTATAGTGAGGAACTGTGGGTGATGTTTGCAGGACACAAAACTATAGAGGAAATACTTTTCCCTTTAATATAGCTTCTATGCCGCAAATGTGGTATGGCTCGTTTTAGCACTTTTCCATCCATAAGGAAAGGCAATCTTGAGCTCGCCAGCCCTGGAGACCGTCTGCCAATTTGTATATCGCGGAGCTCCGAATGCTGTTTCGAGGTCATAAAAAAGTAGAAGTGAAATTTCAACCCACTCAGTGCGCAAGTCCGCCTATCAATTTAGATATCGCGGAACTCTGGGTGCCAGTTGTAGGACACGAAACAATAGAGGGTCAATTTAAAGAAAGGGGAAGCGGTCGTTGGAAACGCATCAATCCGCCAAGCTGCGCAACAAGGCATTTTCGGGAGAAAAACGATTAAGTAACCAGGAAGAGAAACTAGAGGGAATAAAAGAGTGGGAAAATAGAAAGGCGGAAGGCAGTTTTCGTAAGCGCGAATTGGTTTCAAAGAAGCCCCATTGTTGCAAAACCATCATTTTCTACTAATTGTTAGCAAATGCATTGTTCAAGATTAGATTTTATTGCAACGTGTGAGTGTAAATATGTTCTTGATATAGTCTTCCATAAATGTAACGTATTACGTTAACTGCTAAAATTCATTTTCTACTAATTGCTAGCAAATGCTTTGTTGAAGATTAGATATTATTCGAACATGTTGGTGTAACTATGTTCTTGATACATTCTTCCATGACTGCAACATATTAAATCAAGTATTAAACTTCTTTCATTATGGGTTTTTAGCATTAAAACTTAATAATTGCATGTCTAGAAACAAGAATAACGATTTCACTGCAACATTGTGCATTGATATTGCTATGTTCTATCTACATTACGAATAGAATTGAACGTTGGTTTGAAACTGTGCAATCCATTTTTTGTTTGCATAAAAGGCTGGTGGATTGACACAGTGCATTTTCATATAATTGTTAGATGTTCCATTTTAGAAAAAAATAACCCAAGTAAACACAATATCGAAGAAGTACGAGAGCACCAAACCATGCCAATGATAACATGTGTTAAATCCAGAAAAGAAGCAGCAATGAAGAGTCGAAGGAAAATATTTCTTAATAGAAAATGCATTTAAAAAAATAATAAAAACACTGAGTATTGTACATCTATCCTTAGAAATTGGACCTAGTTCTTCGGGCCAAAACATTGAATGTATCTGCGACAAACACACGCACGGGATCTGCAGTGTGCAAGATCCTTGCAATTTTCTCCTTGATGAATCATCTTGTGCTGAAATTGATAGTTTTCAGAAGCTTCTCATGAGGAAGAAGACGAAAAATGTTGCACGGCAAATGGAATAACCCTTAGCTGAAACTGCCTTTGCATAGTCCAAAAAAATTCAGGAGCACAGGTTGCACGTGCAATTCCAGAGGGCCAAATTAGTCCATTATGGGCGGAAGGAGATGACTAGTAGAAAAATTCCTTGCAACAATGAGAGTTTTGGACCTGATTCCCAAAGATGTCAACCAATAATTTTTTGTCTTGAAATATACCTTTGGGAGCATCAACATATCATTGCTTTACAGTGAAACTCTTCCACCTAGAACGAACTAATTTGGAACTCTGGAATTCCTAATTTTGCGCTGCAAAGTGGCTATTGCGTTTACTGTCGGTTTCTTTTCTGAAACTCCTTTTAGTGTTGTCTGGACCACCATCACAGAGCTAGGAAGTTCTGTCTATTATGGTTGATTTCAATTTGGGCATAGGAGTGGGAAGATTCTCTGCATTGCCATCATCCATTTCCGTATCATCGTCCATTAGATCATGTTCTTCCGGTTCAGAATTCATGACATCAACTTCTGCGACAACCATGAATGCAATTGGGCAGGTTCTGTGAGCAGGCAGGTTTTCCTTGGAATTCTTTGGCTTGAAATATATCTCTCGGTGTACCAAGGGACCATCTCCTTTTTTGCTCCCGGGCAGAGAGAGATGAATAGTAAGAATATGCCCTGGAATAGTGGAACCTTTGGCCATTATGCCCCAATGTGTTTACTGTGTCTGGACATAAATGATGCCACAAGTTATTAAGAATTTTCATTTGCTAGAGAAAATGTTTGAAATGAAAATCAGGAAGGGATAATATAACCCTCCGAAAATTATGGTTTAATGCGTATCAATGGAATATCTCTTTGAGCCTTTCACTGATCAATGACAAGCTCCAGGGTTCATGCGGAATGAGCTGTCACCATCATAACTCACTAATTGCACAATTAGGAAAAAGTGCGAAGGTGGCGGTGATGACAAAGAGAGATTAAGAATTATAAATTTCTTAAAAGCGCCAACCCACCGGCGCACAAAAAAGAATATTGCATCATCTTTGAAATGAATACTTGGAAAGCATACCATACTTGTGCGCAAATCTTAGTTTAATTCATAGTAATGAAAAATATTCTCCAAATTTTCGGACATTAATGACAATGTTAACGGTTCCTGTAGGATGACTACTACCATTAAAGCTTAATTATTGCACATCTGGAAACAAGTACGAAGGCATCGACGATGGTGAAACCGATTCCAAGAAATACCTAAGTATGGAAAGTGGATGGGCGGGTTACAAAATAAAAATGACAGAAGATATACCCAGGAGACATGAAGGGCCGATGGTCATATTGCATCTCAGTGACAGATATCGACCGTCAATTTGTATGTCGTGGAATTTCTAAAAGGACCAACCAAATAGAAAGAGAAAGTATATGAGTCTATATTGATAATGTTCTTAGACATCATATTTAAAAATAAAATAAAAATAAAAACATCATATTTAAAAATTATATTTACACACACACACACACACACACACACACACACACACACACACACACATATAATTACTCCCTCGAAACTCTTTTTTTTTTTAAACATTAAAATATTGCAGAGTGTTAATGAAAACTGCAAATTTGTAAATCGCGGAAGTCTGGGTGCTAGTCGCAGGTGGCGGAACATAGGAAACACAATGTTAAATCCACCTATGCAGGAACCCGCATTTCAAAGAAGAAAAGCAGAGAGAAAAGAGAAACTAGAAATTTTTGGAAAAACGAGTAATACACACTAAATATCTACTTAGCCACTTTTTGGATCACGGGTTCTCAGACTGGCGGGATCTAAATTGGGTATCCATTGTTCCCTGGCCTACAAATAACATTCAAAATTCCACAATATACAAATTGGCAGACGGATGCCAGGGCTAGCGGCCATGAACATTTCGTACAAAATTGCATTTCTATTGTTCCGTGTCATTCAAACAACAATCATAGTTTCACCATATACAAATTCACAGATGGACTGTAGGGCTGGCGGGCCCAACCTTGTGAGTGTTTATGGGTGGCGATCCCTATGAATTATGTAACACTGCCAATGGACTCACGGGCTGGCTGGCTCAAAAGTGGGGCTTCCTTGTTCCCTGCCCTACAAATAGCACCCAGAGTTCCATGATATACAAATTGACAAGCCCATTTGCGAACTATTTCAATTTTAAGGGCATCCTGTTGATGTAATAACACAATTAGAATTCAACTCGTGAATTCCTAAGTATGAACTCTTACAAGGTATTGACACAAGGTTCTTATAGAGTTTGTATGGATCCCACATTTCATACTTGGCCACTTTTTCGATTGTGGGTTCTTGGTCTGGCGGGCTCAAAGTTGGGCCTCTATTGATATGTATCCTACAAATAGCACCCAGAGTCCCATGATATACAAATTGACTGCCGAAGCTGCGGACTGGGTCGCTCAACATTGCAGTTCTATTGTTCCTTGTCTTCTAAACATGATTCGGAGGAAACGAGTAGTACATTGTAAAGATGTGCTTCTCAAAACTATGGACATGAGATTTTATAGAGAATGTACATATCCCTCATTGCATACTTAGCCACTATTTGGATGGCGGGTTCACGGGCTGGCAGGTTCAAAATTGGTCCTCTGTTGTTTCGTGCCCTACAAATAGCACCCACATTTCTGTGATATACAAATTGACAATAAGACTTGCCAACTATTTGAATTTTAAGGGACTCGTATTCATGTCATAGCACAATTGGACTTGGGCCAGTTTATATTCGTTTATTACAATATCAAATGGGGAAGCGGTTGGTCGGCCTGGTGATATAAAAGTAAGTGAAATATGAAGTCGTGAATCCGCCAGCTTCCGCACCTACAATTTTTCCGAAAAACGAGTAATGCATACTAAGTATGTACTCTTATAAACTATGCACATGAAATTTTTATAGATCATGTACGGATCCGCCATTCCATATTTATCCACTTTTTTGGATCAGGGGCTCTCTGACTGGCGAGCTGAAAATTGGGCCTCTATTGTTCTGTGCTCTACAAATAACACCCACAATTCCACAATATACAAATTGACAAGCGGACCTGTGGGATGCCTGGCTCAACATTGCAATTTCATTGTTTCGTGTTCTCCAAATAGCACTCAGAGTTCCGTGATATACAGATTGACAGATGGAATCAAGGGATGGTGGGTTCAAGTTTGCCATTGTTTACGGATGGAAATCACTATCAACTATCTAACATATCTAAAAACATTATTTTGAACTAAATTATTAATATTACATATTGATATTGCAGAATTTAATTAGACGACAAAGTTTGTACAAGTTGGTCGGGCAAGTGATATAAAAGTTTTTCGACAAACGAGCAATACATAGTAAACATGTACTTTTATAAAGTATGGACATGAGATTTTATAGAGCATTTGTGGATCCCTCATTCCATACTTAGGCACTTTTTGGATTGCGGGTTCTCGGTCTGGCGGGCTCAAAATTGAATCTATATTGTTCTGTGTCCTACAAATAGCACCTAGACTTCCGCGATACATAAATTGACAAGCGGACTTGAGGGCTGGTTGGCTCAACATTTCACTTTTATTGTCCCGTAGAGATTTCGCATTAATTCCATATCTAGTCACTTTTTTGGATTGGGGCCTCTCGGGCTAGCGGGCTGAAAATTGGGCCTCTATTGTTCTGCTCTCAACAAATAACACCCACAATTCCGTGATATACAAATTCACAACCAGACCTGTGGGTTGGCTGGTCAACATTGCACTTTCATTGTTCCGTGTGCTCCAAATAGCACTCGGAGTTCCGCGATATACAGATTAATAGATGGACTCCAGGTAAATTATTAATATTAAATATTGATATTGTGGAATTTAATTAGACGAGAAAGTTTGTACAATTTGGTCGGACAAGTGATATAAAAGTATTCCGACAAATGAGCAATAAATAGTAAACATGTACATTTATAAATTATGGACATGAGATTTTATAGAGCATATGCAGATCCCTCATTCCATACTTAGGCACTTTTTGGATCGTGGGTTCTCGGCCCGACGAGCTGAAAATTGAGCCTTTTTGTTCTGTGTCCTACAAATAACACCCAGAATTTCATGATATACAAATTGACAGGCGGACTTGCGGGATGCTTGACTCAACATGATATTTTATAGAGCATATGCGGATCCCTCATTCCATACTTAGGCACTTTTTGGATCGCGGGTTCTCGGCCTGGCGGGCTGAAAATTGAACCTCTATTGTTCTGTGTCCTACAAATAGCACCCAGACTTCCGCGATATACAAATTGACAGGCAGACTTGTGGTCTGGTTGGCTCAACATTGCACTTTTATTGTCCCGTAGCGATTCCGTATTAATTCCATACTTAGCCACTTTTTTGGATCGGGGGCTCTCAGGCGTAAAATTGGGCCTCTATTGTTCCGTTCTCTACAAATATCACCCACAATTCCATGATATACAAATTGAGAATCGGACCTGTGGGCTAGCTAGTCAACATTTCCCTTTCATTGTTCCGTGTCCTCCAAATAACACTCAAAGTTTTGGGATATACAGATTGATAGATGGACTTGAGGTAAATTATTAATATTAAATATTCATATTGCAGAATTTAATTAGACAAGAAAGTTTGTACAATCTGGTCGGGCGAGTGATATAAAAGTATTCCGACAAACAAGCAATACATAGTAAACATGTACTTTTATAAAGTATGGACATGATATTTTATAGAGCATATGCGGATCCCTCATTCCATACTTAGGCACTTTTTGGTTCGCGGGTTCTCGGCCTGGTGGGATGAAAATTAAGCCTTTTTTGTTTTGCGTCCTACAAATAGTACCCAAACTTCTGCAATATACAAATTGAGAGGCGGACTTGTGGGTTAATTGACTCAACATTGCACTTTTATTGTTCCGTGTCCTCCAAATAGCACTCAGATTTCCGCAAAATAGAAATCGACATGACTCCATGACTGGCGGGTTCAAGATTGCAATTGTTTAGGGATGGTCATCCTATCTAACTTTATCTAAAAACATTATTTTCAAATACTAAATTATTAATATTAAATATTGATATTGTACAAGTGAATTACATTAAATTATTAAAGAATGTTAAATCGCTTATTTTTTAAAAAATGAAGGAAACAAAAGAAAGTTTTTTTAAAATTCTATCACCGCAAGCATAACAAGGACCAATTTCAATTTTAAGGGCCTCTTGCTCATATGATAGCACAATTGCACTCTGCACAATATATATTCGTTGATTTCAAATTATTCAAGGACATTAATTTTACCAAGTTCATCGAATAAGAAAAAATGACAAAACAACGACCAATTTGAATTTTAAGGGCCTCTTGTTGATATGATAGCACAATTGCACTTCACACACTATATATTCGTTAATTTCAAATTATTCCATAACAATAATTTGACCAAGTTCATCGATCAAGGAAATTTGCTAAAACAAGCCACATAGTACATTTGCGTGACAACGCCATAGAAACTATCAGGCGTATCTGAGGGCCAGTTGGCTAAAAAATTCAATTATATTGTTTCGTGTCCTCCAAAGAATAGTTGGAGTTCTGCGATATACAAATTGACAGACAAAACACATAACCAAGAACCAACCAAAATTCAAACAGGCTGCAAGCAAGTTCCCAGAAGGTTCCATAGAGCAGAACCCATCGGCCTTTGCACCAAACAATTTGATATACAAAGAAAAGACGTCGCCACATTCATTTTCTCTTGCATCTGGTATATGTTTCCAGTAGAAAATAACCGGGGCCATGGGATATATGGGGTTTTTTTCCATGCTAATATTATGCGCTTGCAATCCTAGCTAGCCAAGTCCAACGAACATTCTTCTGGATGCTGAACAAATATTATAGAGACACATGAGGTATTTTCCTTTCCTGCCAAAGTTTGATATATAATTTTTTTTTCCCCTTATTCAGCCGATATGAAAAGTTTCATTGTCCTCATTTAAGGTGAATTTGCTATGTATCTGAAGCTCCCGCAACATGTACACACTTCTTGCCTTTTTCTGTAAATAAGTTTCATACTAAAACTCTGCCAACTTAGGAAGCACATTTTGTAATAGAGTCTTCCTAACTATACAATGCACGATTGTGTTTCCCATGGTTCAGATAACAACATTGATGCAATTTCTATATATATATGGACATTTTTCACTGCATCTTAGACAATCAATCGTATCATCACTTATCAAAGCAGAGGAAAAAGTAGGGGAGTTGCATTTTGCACTTACAGGTTCAAAGGAGGTCGAGTACACATTGGATGCAACTAAAACACCTTCAACCTGGGAATGCGAGCATAGGCATTAATACATTGAACAATATAATACACAACTGCACCCCCCTTCCCCTTAAAAAAAAAAAAAAAGTAATAAGGCGCATGAATTTCTGTAAGGCTATTTCTATAAGAAAAGTGACGATGATTTTGTGGATGTATACGCACAATAGTTCTAGAGCTAGCTAGTTTCTTCAGATCCTCTATTATATCTTCTCGCAACTCTGTTACAAATGTTGCCTGGGTTGTCCAAAAGATCCTTTCTCTAACATCCCTCTTCTTTGTTATATTTTTGAACAAYATAAGTGGAATCTTCCCTTTATGTAATTGTTGTTCCATTGATGAAAACAAATCTGAATACGTATCGAACAATTGTAGCTTCAACATGGAACAATGCAATATTTGTGTAACTTATCCGAGATACATGCACATGCAAAAGTAAAGGACAAAACTGAATATGAAAAGCGGTACCATTGCCTTGTTGTTGTCCGACTCTCCATATTTTATATGGAGAATGTGTTGCAAGCCAAATTTCCTTTCCAGTGTGACAACTGCCCCAATCGTTCCGATTGGGTAAATATTAGTGCTCTGTGCAAGCTGGATGATAGTTGAATCCAAGACAAAACGATATTCTGAACAAACAACGAGAATTTTTTCCACAATGCTTGTTTCGTTCAGCGAAATAATTCGATTGCAATCACCATGGTCAAATACTGTTTTGGGCAATATATTAAAATTTGTAATGGATATCCCATTATGCGGCAATATCTTTTCTGCATGTTTTTGGACAAGTTGTGGAGGAACAGTCACTGTCACTGTCATCATGGCCTCCTTGTCTGTCATGTTAGCACGCATAATGGATATACTTTTGTTTTCCTTGTCCAAATAGGTGCTATAGACAACCATTATGTCCCTGGCGAACACTTGTCCATATCGGCGGTTGTTCAAGCCCTCTATTGACAGTACTTTGGATGTCACAACTCTAGACCTAATGACATTTTTTGAATAGGAATACTAAAGTGAATGGTAGTGCACATTTTTTTTTCTTTTTTCTTTGTGTATTATTCTTTCACTGGCATAAATATACAAGTACACGCATAGCTTTGATGAACTATGGAGCCAGAGTTTCACAACCACACCTCTTAGTCTGCGGAACATGCAATGCGTTCGGTGTCTTGCTTATACTTTTTGATACTTCTTGCAAGTTGCACACGATGTATTGTAGATGACATCAACATATCCACCATGCCATAGATGAATATATACCACAAGATATTTGTTTAGTAAACATAGTAAGAGCATAGCGTATGCATCTTTACCTTTGGCCTTGTCGGTCTGCTGATGTCTAGGATGACTGACTGCACATGCCTATGTCACTAGCCCAACTTTTTCTAATGCAAGCATGTGCAGATGAACATCATGACTAAACAAGTATATGCATTGTATATTGTGCATCAGAAGGACTAAATAACCGTAAAACTGTATGCATATGATTTTTTTAACTGGAGAAATGTTTAACAGTAAACAGGGCGTGAGCACGGGGCACTATGGCCAATTTGTATATCATGGACTCCCAGAAGCCAGGGGAGCAATCTTCAAACTACCAGCCTAGCACCCATAATCGATAAAGTGGGTAAATATGGAATAAGGTAGAATCATGACCACAGATGTGAATCCGTTGGTCCGCCAACTGGTGCATGAAGGAATTTTCGAAAAGCACACTAAGCATATGAATTAGAAAACAAAAGGGATAATAAAACTAGAAAAAGTAGAAATAGGGAGGGAAGAAAGGCCCATTACTGCCAATTCATCATTTTCAAGTCTAATATTATATGCCCCCACTCGGTTTGTATATTTAAGTTACCAACACACTTGGTATACCTTTTAGAAGATTGTACCACAGAACCCTCTGTTGTTGCACAGAACAATTCATCTCCCTGTCCAAGCAACCTGTTTTTTCCAAGGAAGCAACGCCAAATATGCAATGCACATGAAGGCAAGTTAGTATGAAGACAAACATCTAAAAGAAAGAGAAATAGGTCTATTTACCCGCCAAAGAGTCCATCGTCCTGTCCAGCCATTTTGTTTGTTTAAATGTACCAATGCAGAGAAAACACAACGGACACGAACTAGCTTAGTATGCAGGAAGGCATGTATTGAAGATAACTTATAATGAAGACATACATGTAAGAGAAAGAGAAAGAGGGTTATTTACCCATGAAAGAGCCCATCGTCATCTCCACCTATTCCGTTTGTTTAAATGTAGCAATGCAGCGAAAACACAGTGAGCGAAGCAGGTTAGTATGCAGGAAGGCATGTAACGAAGACAAGTCACAACTTACCATGTAGGAAGGCACACAACATGTACATATAATAAACTAGTTGAACACATATACAGACCATAAATGAAATATAAAACAACGCAATATGAAACAACAGTACAAGCATGCACCTTTCTATATCCTCTTCAACCAATGCAGTGGAGACTCCCTCGTTTTCTCCAGCTATTCTGTTTGTTTGAATGTGGGAATGCACAAAATACAATGAACATCAATGGAAGTTGGTATTCACCAGAGAACAAGAAATATGTACATACACTAAAATAGACTCAACAAACATTCTATAAAGGCATAAACATGAACCTTTGCGATTCTCTATCCATGGATGTAAACATGTAATTTTTTTTTCCTTGCCCAAAATATATTACAAGGCACAAAATATCACGCAATTGCATGGTCGTAGCTAAACGATTTCTGGTTTTCCGTGGCAATTTATCTAGATATGCTTCCACCAATGGAAATACATGTTCTTTATCCTCTACACAGATTGTTGTGCCCACGATAAAAGTTTTTCAGTTTTCCATGGAAAACCACCCAGACATGCTTCCAGACATCCAAATATAATCTTGCAGAAACTTTGTTGCACATATCATATCTCAAGCACAACACAAATTGTATCGTGCACACACTAGTCTATGTAGAGGAGAAAAAACATGTAATGTCATATCGACACATCTGAGCATACATGGTTTATAAATGTAGCCTGCATACATATGCTTTATTCCAACAAAAAAACAAAGAATATTGCAATTTCACATGTAATCCTCGAACAATTTTGCATGCAACTATTTTCTTTCATGCCAGCAGTGAAGCATCAGCAAAATCTCACAGAATAATAGATATTGGCCTCGAAAGATAGGGCAAATAACACAACTGCATGTCGACTCCTATGTACAGGGAATGAACACCGTAAAGAACTCCAAAACACAATAATAATCCAAAAAATAAAATAAAAAAGAAAAGCTCCAACCACCACCGCTGGACCCCAACCCTGCAAGGCCGAATCAAACAAAAGAAAACAACAAGCACCAAACTAGCGAGAAAGCACAAACAGGCCGAACTTCACCCCTAGGGCCCCAAAGCGCAAACCCGAGCCAAACAAACAGAACCAACAACCCACGAACCAACGAACCAACAAGAACCACCGAGCCAGTAAACAACATATGTATCTCCAATGATTATGAAACTGCATCCCAAGCATAGAAGGAACCAGAAACATACAAGGAGCATGCGACTACAAATAAGCAAACATTCTTACTTGCAAACTGCAAACACTAAACAACAAACAAGGAATACAAAATGAAACTATGGCATCGAAACTTACTCCGAAACGATGAAATGTAGAAGCACAGGTCGAATCGTGAGCGAAACAACAACAACCAAAAAATTGAGAAACCAACAAAGAAGAAGAACTCACCGAACCGATAAACAATGTATGTAGCTTCAACGATTACAAAATTGCATTGCAAAGGAAGAACAAGGATGAAACATACAATGGCTATTGAACTAGCAGTGGACAAGGAAGACTGTGAAAATTCACTGTAACTGTATAGAATATTTCGAGGAAAAGTGTACTCCGAGAAGCGTATTTACATAAACATTTAAGGTTGTCAGGATGTCTAAGGACCTCGCGGTATGCAAACATTTAAGCTGTCAGGGCTGTTGGAGGATGTCACGTCATGTAAACATTTAAGTTGTTAGGCCTATTGAGGCATCTCAGAATAAGTGTCAATACATTTCAAAAAAAATACATCTGACAAAGATGCTATAAACTTTGGAATTCTCAATCACTATAAAGCTTGGATATCAAAACATTTCAATATGCTTAGTACATATCAAAACTTACAGATATATTCAGCTAGCAGAAAATGATAATACAAAAATTTGAACTAATGCTAGCATTAATCCACCTTCAAGTAACATAGAGGAAAAATATATAATTAAAAAATATTGTATACGAGAAAAAGTTTGGATATGTTGCCATATAAAACATTGGGAATAGCAAAGCTGACAATAAGACCTCCAATCTTTTATCCAATCAGATCAATACATATATGGTACTTTTTATTATATAAAAATATATGCTTTTAATTCCATAGCTCCAACAATAGGTATTGTGCAAATATTTCAGGTCGAAGGACAAACTAATATGTAGTCAATGAATTATCGATCGCTATAGTCCCTCTATGCCTATTGTTGGATCATGTTGTCATTGATGCCAATGGTTTGATTGATTGATGTCAAGTGATTTATTGATGTCAAAGGATTGATTGATTGATGATTGATGTAATCTAATACGTATTGTCCTTGATGAGAATGCATAGATGAAGATGGATCAATGAGTCGTCATTGATACATGATGAAGATGGATTTATGTGGTTCCATTGGTATATCATGCATTGTTGGAAAAATGTAGAGATGACTCATTATTGTCTTATCATGATTGATAAGGTGTACAAATGGATGAACTCCAAAGTGGTCCCCTTATGAGGAATAACGAGATGAAGATCAAGGAAATTGTTGGTGAAACTATCCTAGATGGATAGTGCTTGTCATGCCATTTCTGGTGGTATGTGGAACGTCACATAATTCCTCACGGTTAGAGAGTTATGGCCATGAGAAGTTGGAGACCACAGGTTTGGGTAATGGACCCAAGATTG